>JAHIAM010002944.1:0-32422 GCA_021605205.1 Aegilops longissima
CCGCCAACATTGTAGCTTTGGCCCGTACTTCCTGCTTTGATATCTTGAGCCTGCTGTTGATAGAATGCGGAGCGAGCTTTTTGCCGTCGTCGCTCCTCCTCCAAAGCGTCAATCTGTCCTGCCGATCGAGCTCGGCTTCTCTTTATTCGTACATGCGCCGCGAGGGAGTCATGAATTATGTCGCGGGCAAAACTGCCTCTGCGCCGTATACCATAAAAATGGTGTGAATCCGGTAGTGTGATTGGCGTGGTCCGCAGCCCGGTATGGGTCGAGCTCCTCTACCCGGTCGTGTTAGATTCCTTGAGGACGCACTAGTCTTGGTTTAATGCCTCACATGATTAGACTGTTTGCTCGCTCGACTTGACCGTTAGTTGGGGTGATAGGCTGAGCGTGGTTGAGCTTGATGCCCATGTTTTTGCACGAGTTTGACCTCGTCGGTCGTGAAGTTCGTGCTTTGTTATCAATGATGATGCTATGGGGCGCCATAACGATTGTACTACCCACGATATGAAGTCTATCACGGTCGGAATTGGCCGTCTTCTGAGCTTGGCCTCTATCCATTTGGTGAATTTATCCACCATGACGGTGGTATTTTTCTTGTGGGTTCCTCCTTTAAGGGTCCAACCATGTCAAGCCCCGGACCGCGAAGGGCGGTGATGGGTATAGTTTTGAGGCGGTGGGTGGCATGTGGCTTTGATTAACAAAAGAGCTGGCAACCCGGCGCATCGTTGGACTAAGTCTGAGCATCTGCCGGGCCGTCGGCCAATAAAATCCTGTCTGAAGGCCTTGCCTATAAGGGCCGGGCTGCGACATGGTGCCCACGAGTCCGGCATGAATTTCAGCCAGAGATTCCGCCCTTCCTCTTGGAGATACACCTTTGAAGGACTCGGTTGTGCTTTTCTTATAAAGCTCTCCCTCATGGACCTTATAGGCTTTAGATCACCGCACTATGCGGCGGGCCTCGTTTTGGTCCTCGGGAAGTTCCTGCCTGAGTTAGGTAGGCTACGAATGGTTACATCCGCAGGGCAATGACTGCCATTATTGCGTGGGCTAGCGGTGTTATTTAGTTGGCGGAACCACCAACTATGTCGGAATGTTGATTGTGGAGCGGTGTGGTTGGGTCCGGGTTGTTGTTTCCGGACTCTCCCTCCATATCTGCTGCACTGGTTCTTATCCGGGCTATATGGTGAAATTGAGCCCCTCAAACCGAGCTGACATTTGTAGGGCGACATTGCGATAAGCTGCCATTTTGGATCCTTGGCATCAAAGTCCCCATTTATTTGGGATTTGCGGTTGAATCCCGCACTGTAGGCGTTGAATGCCCATGGAGGCGCCATCCGGAGACCATGTAGAAGGGCCTCGCATTGACTGCGTTGTTAGAGTCCGTGTACATTATTTGGAGTGCGTATTGGACTGTATCTCCGGTTGAGGGCGTCGAGCCTGGCCTTGACCCCAGGCGGCCAACATTTTGGAGCCGTCGAAGTGCATGATCCGGTTGGAATATCGCCGTACTCTTTAGGGAGTTGACTTGATCCATTCGGTGTGAAGTCAGCCAAAACTTCGACTTAATAGCTCGCGGTGGCTTGTAGGTTATGTCGAGCAGGAGGAGCTCAATGGCCCATTTGCAATCCGGCCCGTTCGTCGTGGTTGTTTATAATGTCATTAGAGAGTACCGGAGGCTAATGTTATCGAACACTCTTGAAAGTAGTGTCGCAGCTTCAGGATACCATGAACACCGCGTATGCTATCTTTTGATAATCTGGTGCCGTGACTTGCATGGAGTTAGGACGGTGGACACGTAGTAAACTGGTTTTGGAGAGGAACTTGTGTCAAATCCGTTTCTCGTTCGACAACGAAACAGCGCTTACAACTTGATGGGTTGCTGCGATGTATAATAGCATTGGTTGCGCCCATGTTGGGCGGCCAGGAACCAGATTTGTTGCCAATATGGCTTTGATTTCTTGATACGGCGTGGTGGCATCGAATCCACTCGAAGTGTTGGTCTTGCGGAGGAAGCGATAAAGGGTAATGCCTTTTCTCCTAAGCGGAGATAAAGCGGCTTAGAGCATACGCATCGATCAATTTTGTATTTGTTTGAGATCTTTGGGGATATCCAATTGTGGCGAGCTCGGATCTTTGCTGGGTTTGCTTCAATTCCTCTACGGATACAATGAAGCCCAAGAGCTTTCCGGCGATGCGCGAAAACTCATTTTTAAGGTTGAGCTTGATGTCATATGTTTGGAGATTATCGAATGTGAGCCTCAAGTAAATCGACTAGGGTTTCGACATGCTTGGTTGGCGACCACATTGTCTCGTATGCCTCCTTTGTTTGGCGATCTGGTTTGC
Organism: Aegilops longissima; assembly: GCA_021605205.1. Classification (NCBI taxonomy): domain Eukaryota; kingdom Viridiplantae; phylum Streptophyta; class Magnoliopsida; order Poales; family Poaceae; genus Aegilops; species Aegilops longissima. Next base: position 2,347 of record JAHIAM010002944.1, read on the forward strand.
CAAACATGTAAGAATCATCTTGTTGATATATTCTTGCGGCATTTTTTGAGCCCAAAGGGCATTGTGTTGAAGCGAGAATGGGCGTATGGAGTGATGAATGCCGTTCTTGACTGGATCGGCTCTGCCATCTTAATTTGGTGGTAGCCGAGTATCGTCGAGAAACACAATGAATTGTGTCCTGCGGTAGCGTCGATAATTTGATCGATCTTGAGGGAGGGAAGGATCCTTTAGGCAAGCCTTGTTAAGGTCCTTAAAATCGACACATAGGCACCGAGTTTGTCCTTCTTTGGTACCATTACCAGGTTTGCTAGCCGGTCAGGATGTTTAATATCTCGATGAATCCGGCCTCCAATAGTTTAGCTAGCTCCTCTCCCATGGCCTGTCTCTTGGGTTCGGGGCTTGTGAAGAGCTTGTATGGTATCTTGAATCCTTTTAGGATATTTAGGCAATGTGCTTGGCAGCCGGCGTGGGATTCTGGCATGTCCCGAAGGGTGCGGCGAAAATGTCCCAATTTACGGCGTAGGAATTCTCGTAGTCTGGCATCCACATCGGGGTTTAATTGTGCCCGATGGAGCCCGTTTTGTATGAGTCCGTTGGATGGACTTGGAATTTGACTATTTCGTCTACGGTTTAAAGAGGTGGACTTGGATCTCTTATCGAGTATCATCGTCCCTGTTCACCGTGGGCCTTGTGCGGTGAGTTCCTCTGCCGCTAGGGATTCGGATAGTGCCTCAAGGGCAAGTGCGGCTGTTTATTTTGGTGGCGGGCTATGTCGAGTCACTAGCGAGTGATAATTCCGTTGGGTCGGGCATTTTGAGCTTCATGTACCCGTAATGGGGTATATCTTGAAAAATTGTGAATGCCTCTCGCCCTAATAAGCGTGGTATCCGCTGCTGAGCAGGGCCACTTGGAATGTGACCTCCTCGGACCTATAATTTTCCGGCGTGCGAACACCACATCGATGTGATCTTTCTGTCTGACATGCTTCGGTAGAGGATTATTCCTCTAAAGGTTGTGCAGCTTTGCTCAATCTTGGCTCAGTCTATTTCCATTTTTGAAGGTTTCCTCGTAGATGAGGTTTAATCCGATGCCGCCGTCCATGAGTACCTTGGTAAAGCGAAAAGCGTCACTATTGGTGAGGACCAATGTGGCTGGTGCTCGGGCTGTTGAATTTAAGCCGTCACTAGCGTTAAAGTAATAAGCCGTGTCCTCCATGGATTTATTGTTGCTATCTGGTAGACTTGACAAGGTTGCGGAGTGTTCGTTTCCGCATATTATTTGATCACGAAAGTCTCGAAGACTATTAATACCGTCTTTGGTATTGCTTTGGGCTGGTGCTCTGGAGCTAAGAGCTCTTCGCCACTTTTGGCCACCTAGTAGTATCAACATGCTCTAAGGCTATGAGTTGGAGTGGCGCCCTCGTGCTATGAATTTTGCAGGGTCCATTGAGCCATCCCTCGATCGGTTCCATGCCCTTTGGGGTTTTGCTTTTGGTATGTAACCCGGTGCACAGTGATGATGCACCCTTTTATTTCGGACTAGGGTGCGTATTGAGGCGGATTATCCCAAAATTTGATTTCGGTTTTCAGCGCTCTCCATCGCGATACTTTGTACTATGGGCCGTAAAGGCGTGTAATTTCACGACAACTTATGGCATTTAGGATTCCTTGTCCGTGCAATTATTGCGGAAAGAATGAGATTGTGTCCTCCTCGCGGCAATCCTTTATCCTGTCCATAACCGGGAGGAATCGGCCCGATAATGATGTCTTTGTTTCACGGGCTCTTGCGGATTTGGGATAGATCGCTTATGTTTGGGTGGCGGGTGGAATTAAATTCGAACCCGTCCGATCTAGAACTCGGGGGCCAGAAGTTTTGAACTTGGAAGCTTGGGTTCTTGGAGGTTGTCAATGAATCTAGCCGCTGCGACTTTAAGTTCGGGGCTTGAGTAGTGTCCTCCTCTCCATGAGGAATCAGTCATGGAGGGTCGGGAATCCGGACATAGCTAGTCCTTAAGGTAGGAGAAGACTAGCCGTATTGTTCCTCTACCACAACAACGTGGTGGGTAGCACAGGGAGAGTTGATCTCTCTCGGATCGGTTTTAGGCCCAATCGATGCGTGATGCATGGCGACTCCGAGGCGGCGTCACGATCCAAGAGCTTCGTTTAAGGAAGAAGCTCCATCGGATCTAACTTTTCGGCGAGTTCGAGTTAACGTGAAGATTTCTTCGATGACGAGAAGTCGTAAATCGGTGGCAACGAGACAAGCGGTCATAAGAAAACCGCCCTAGCCAGGAGAGTTTGGCGGTGGCCAAAGCTCCATGCTGTGATGTCGTCTTTAAAAGGCGGGGATGAGGCATCCTTCACGGCAGCGACAGCTTGGAAGGAACTCTCAATGAAAGCACCAATGTCGGTGTCAAAACCGGCGGATCTCGGGTAGGGGGTCCGAGGCTATGCGTCTAGGCGGATGGTAACATGAGACAAGGGACATGATGTTTTACCTAGGTTGGGCCCTCTTGATGGGTAAAACCCTTTGTCGGTGTCAAAACCGGCGGATCTCGGAGTAGGGGTCCCGAGCTTGTGCGTCTAAGCGGATGGTAACGAGGGAGACAAGGGACACGATGTTTTTACCCAGGTTGGGCCCTCTCGATGGAGGTAATACCCTACTCTGCTTGATTAATATTGATGATATGGGTAGTACAAGAGTAGATCTACCACGAGATCAAGGAGGCTAACCCTAGAAGCTAGCCTATGGTATGATTGTTGTTCGTCCTACGGACTAAAACCCTCCTGTTTATATAGACACCGGATAGGTTAGGGTTACATAGAGTCGGTTACAATGGTAGAAGATCTACATATCCGTATCGCCAAGCTTGCCTTCCACGCCAAGGAAAGTCCCATCCAGGACACGGGGCGAAGTCTTCAATCTTGTATCTTCATAGTCGGTCGGCCAGCGGTGATAGTTAAAGCTATCCGGACACCCCCTAATCGGGACTCCCTCGGTAGCCCCAAACCAGGCTTCAATGGCGATGAGTCCGGCGTGTTGATTGTCTTGACATTGCGGCGGGTTCTTCTCCAAATTCCATATGCTTGCCGAATAGTGTCCGACTTACGATAAATCTGCGCTCCATGGCTTCTCGCCCAATAATGGCCATCTTCCACGTGTTTGAGCGAATGCAAAAGCCAGGATATTTTTACACTTACCCCCTAGCTGCGCCAAATGAGCTGCCTACAAAGGCGAGGATCTAGATCTGAGTCACACCATCCCCCCAGCGAGCTTTCATGGGCGCCTTTGACCAAGCCCATTCCACCATGGGCAGTCAACGCGGCTCCTCTCTCGCGCTCCCAACCCTCGGCACAGAGGTGGGGAGATGCTTAGTCCCGCATAGCGAGCTAGTGACACTCAAACCAAGGTTTCTTCCCCAGCCTTCATGGTTCCGGTTCGAGCGGACTCGCCACCTATAAGGCGGAAAGCAAGCGGAGAAGTGTCCCCGATCCCTCAAAGGAGGCGGGTATGCTTTATCTCTTATCTAGTAAGAGGACTGAGATTTTCAATCCATCCGTTTCTCCGGGGCTCTTGGAGTTCTCGGCCTCGGTTGCACCACCTTACCTGCCTCCATTTTGCACAGCGGGCCATTGGCCCTCTGCGAGCTGTTCTTGAGGCGTCGAGGCTCATTTATTTGTGGAAGAGATTATTCTGCCTAGTACCCCGTTCTCATGAGGGGTCAATATATCAAGTGGTGAGCCAAACTATGGCGCATCGCGGGACGGATATCTATCGAAACCCGAAGAAGGCGTCCGAAGGCAGGCCTTGAATGGTTTTACATGGAGGGCGTCCGCTGCGGATCTGTTAGGATCGGCCTTCGGAGATAATAGCGCTCCTCGAAGAAGCGCCTAAGATGGCGCCAGCAGAGCCCCGGAGGAAAATGATCGGGATGTCCTTTACTTAATGAGGCGAATAAGATTCTTGGCTCATGCGGATTGACCATGATTGGAGTCATGGCAATCTGCATTATGTGGTAGTGCGGCCGCTTCAATATAGGGGCCACCCCATGTGGGAGTACAGCAGGGAGGGCGGCGCCACCCGCCATGGCTGCAACAGGCGGGATCGGTCACCGAACTAGTGAAGACCTTATGCGCCATGTATAAAGGGAGGAGGAGGATTTTCTCGCGTCAACCCTTGGCGAGTTTTCTTGAATAATCCTCGAAGCTGGGTAAGCAAACATCTTTGTGGCCTGTCAATCCGTGTTCCCCTGATTAAATATCTCATTTCATGGTTTACTGCGGGAAGCTGCGCCGGATATCAGAAGATACAGCCCGCCCCACAACCGAGGATCGAAAGCGGTCCCTCGATCCGACCTCGAAGAGGATCCGGATATAAAGGTGGAGTTGATCGGCCAGGGTGTTCTACCTGAAAGTGCGTTATATCGACTAGAGGGTGAATAGGCGATTTTAGAAAATTTTACAAATTCTTCTTGAGGAATTTCTGGTGAGAAATTCCTTAGCGAAGAAATACATGCAGCGGAATAAGTACTCGAAGTAAGCATAGCAGATTACATGCATAGTCATCATGATGAAATGAAGACAATCACAGTCTGAAAAGCGTAATCACGAGGATAACACAAGATGAAGACAAACGGTGAAGAAATTGAGGCGAGGAAATTGAGAAAGTCTTGATCAAAGTCTTCAAACACGAGATATGACAAACACTCAACACGATAATGAGAAATGAAAGGTTGAGGAAATAGAACCGATTAGGTTGGTGAAGACAATGATTTGGTAGACCAGTTCAACTGCTGTCTCGGTTATGCGTCTGGTTGGGCGGTGAGTATTTAAACTCGAGGACCCGCGATCCGGACACCCGATCCTTGAGCACGCAGCTCGGGACACCAAGTCCTCACCGTATTCTCCTTGAACTAAGGTCACGCAGACCTCGTCCAATCACTCGTGGTAAGTCTTGAGCGACTTCCAAACCTTCACATACTTGGTCACTCGGCGATCCACAATTCCTCTTGGATGCTCTAGACCTTGGCGCCTAACCGTCTGGAAGAAGCACAGTCTTCAAAGGTAAAAGCGTCGGATCACGGGGATCAATTTCTTGATGATGCTCAATCACTTTGGGTTGTTGGGGTTTGGTTTTGGGTTTTCCTCACTTTGGGTTTTCCTCACTTGATGATTTTCACTCAAAGTCCTCGAGAGGATGGGTTGCTCTCAAATGACAAGTGTCAAGTTCTCTCGGAGCAGCCAACCAACTAGTGGTTGTGAGGCGGCTATTTATAGCCTAGGGAGCAGCCCGACATGATAAGACATAAATGCCCTTCAATGATATGACCGTTAGGTGGATAAGATATTTGGGGACAGGTGGGCGCAACGGACAGCAGTCGGAAATTTGAACATCAAATTCCTCGGGGCTATCATGTTCCTCCTTTGTGTAGGCAATTCGCCTTTGGCGAATTCCTAACTCCTCGGTCGAACAAATTCCTCGTGACGGGAAGAGCTTCGTCTACATCCTTTGAAGAAATTGTTGAGCTGTATGAGATTTCAAAGGCTTCACTCGAAGGGATTGGTAGGTGTAGGATTTTGAGTTGAGCATCAAATGGAAAATTTTCCTTAGTATTTCCTCGACCCCTTTAACGATGCGGTGTTTCCTATGACTCAAGAAAGAAAATGAAACTACGAAAACAAAAGTCTTCACGCTTCATGTTCCTCAGCGAATACCAAGTCTTGAGGATCACACCAATTTCTTCACTTTCAAAGTCTTGAGAAAGTCTTGAATATCAAAGTCTTGGTTGAAGAACTTCATTTTTAGGGGTCGACTTTCACTGTAAATATCAAACTCCTCATAGACTTATAGACCTGTGTACACTTACAAACGCATTAGTTACTTAACCTATAAGTCTTCAATACACCAAAATCACTAAGGGGCACTAGATGCACTTACAATCTCCCCCTTTTTGGTGATTGATGACAACATAGGTTAAGTTTTCAACGGGGATAAATATATGAAGTGTAAATACTGATAATGAGGATTTTGATTGCAAGATATAGAAGAACTCCCCCTGAAGATGTGCATAGTGAGGAATTTGCTTTTGAGGCAATGCACATTTGAAGAATTGAATCATGGAGATCTCCCCCTATATCTTGTAATTCATACGCATTTGACATATAATATGAGAATTTGAAATGCATGATGAAATATGGTGCTTGATGATGTGCGAGCATGCAAAATAATGCATAAAAGTATCGAGCCCAATGCGTATGAGAATTTGAAACTTTTCATGAGTATCAGATCCCAAATCGATTTGAAGATTTTCAAGCGAGCTCATGAGGATCGAGCATAACAAATATCGAGCATATCAACACTCTGTAATCAGGCATAGAGCAAAACATAATGCATCAAAAGTATCAAAGCACCATCGGGTTTAAGATTACAACTCGATCAATAAAGGTTTGGAAGAGCGAGTTGTAACTTAATAAAATATTGTATATAGACAAAAGCGAGACCCGCTTGAAGACTAACTCAAATTTCTCCCCTTTGTCATCAAATGACCAAAAGGATCGGCGAGGACTAACGCTCTTGAAGAATTTCAAGTTGAAGGCGGGCCTTGACATTGCCGGGGTTGTTCGTTGAAGTAGGACCAGCGGCGATGTCTTCCAAATCTTCATTTTCATCGATGTCGCGAGATGAAGAATAGGAGCTAGCCACTAAGGAAGGAACTTTGACCTTCTTGAATTTCTTGGAGGAGGTGCAGACCAGTCAAATTCTTCCTTGAGTCCCATTGATTGCAGTTCTTCTTCATTGTAGACATGTGAAAGAACAGCCAGTGCGCTTGAAGGTTTCATGAAGATAGTAGTGGTTTTCTTCCTTTGCATTGTGAGTTGAGGTCATGTTGTAAAGAAGAGTACCAAGCGGCGTTTGACCCACTTGTGATTGCGATCAACCTTGATGAAGGCGAGGAGTAACTCACGATCGAGTCATCACCACAGGTGCGATAGCTTGAGGACTATGCTTAGCGAGGTATTTCTTTCTTTGAGTCATGTGTGGCGAGTCATCATTGGTGGAGTAGGATCTTTGCTTTGGCTGTCCATCAATGGGCGAATGCCTTCATCTATCACAGCAGTAGCCTTTCCCTTTTCATCGGTGAGGCAATTGGCGTTTGAGGACTTCAATAGGGGCGGTAGCTGCGGTGGTTCAAAGTGTCGACCTTATAATTTAGTGAAGATCTTGACTGATGAATCTCATAATCCAAGGTGCATAAGGCTTCAGCTCAAAAGGTGACATGGCAATGTTAGCGAGTCCTCATGAAGAAATCATGGAAATTGGCGGAGGCGCCATGGATGATGTTGAAAAGCATATTCTTCATGATGCCAGCGACTTCTTCATCATTCGAGTCGTGGCCTTGATAGGACTCATAGTCTTCGTCAAAATTCGATAGACTATTCGAGGCACATATAATAATTCCTTGACGAGAATTTGGTCCTTGGAGCTTGCCTTGGTTTCAAAGGCTTCATCGGCACTTGCATATAGTGATTTGAAAGTTCCTTTTCTTCATAGATCGGCGTGCACCATCAAGCGGAGGACTGAGTGGTAGGGCGCGAAGCAATTCACTTCTGGTGCCTTGTAGTGAGTGTTTTCGGTCATCAATCAAGACCCATGAAGTTACATCTTGACATCTCCGGTGATGTGCGGGGTTGCATAGAACTGAAGAATTAGCTCTTCGTTCGATCACAAATATCGGTGCAGAAGTTTAGAAGTCCTGCGTCGTGAAGAACACGAGGGCGGGCTCAAAGCACGGCGGCGACTCCATATCCACATGAGGAATATGAGCATGATCGAAGATTTTGTCCTTGTTGAAAAGCGAGGAATAGAAGTTGGCTTGGTGGCAGTCGAGCGCCTCTTCCTAATTCGAGCAGAATCATAAGGATTATATTCGATGAAGAACACATGCTCGGCAAAGAAATCTTCAGCCTTGAACTTTTGCTTGGTTGAAGCGGATTCTTACGCTTTGGCGAGAGGGTGTCGATAGTTGCATCACCACCTCGGGAATCGTAAGTTCAGGTTCTTGACTTGAGAATTTCTTGGTCCTCAACATGCGATCGAGGATTTTCAGCAGCAGCGGCAGTTTCATCGGCACTAGTGGCTGGAATTTCTTCATGCCTGAGAACTCGTGGGTTGATTTTCTTGATGTCTATTTGAGCGATGCATGCGGGGGTGAGAACTTGTTGGAGTGGGGTGAAGAGCGGAGTATTGGGATCTTGACTTTCCCAAAAGTCATCATTGATCACTGAGTGGTGCATCCAATATCCACATCTTCATTTTCAATTTCCTCGATACCAGCTTGAGGAATTTCATGAGTCGATGAGGAATGGCTGGGGTTGAAGGATTGCTTCCACTTCAATTTCTTCATCAATTTTCTCGATGAAGCAGAGATTGATGTTCTTCATCAGATCGGTTGGCACCTCATATTCTTCTCCAAAGGAACTACTTCCTTTGATGGTATGGAGAAATTGGAATAGCATCAATTGGGTTTTCAACGAGCTGGTCATTGGCTTCATTTTCTTCACGGATCGAAGAATCGGCGCGGTGATGCTTTCCTTTTCTTCACAGCAGCTCTTTCGCATGCCTTGGTTTCTTCACATCGAGCGGATGGAAGAATTGGAGTTGGAGTTGGCGCGGGAGGCTGAGGAATTTGGTGCAGTTTCTTGAGGGCAAGCGATGCAGTTCCCTGTCTTGAACAATTTCTTGGTATGGCCAGTCGGTTGCCTGACAAGCGATTTCTTGGGCACACCACTAGTGGGTGCCTGGCGATTCTTCTTGGCTGGAATTTCTTCATCAGCCCTGGAATCAGCATTTTCTTGATGGGCTGGCGATGCTTCACTGAGGATTTTCATGTTGCAGGTGCAGCAACACTTGTGATTTTCTTCGTCGGATCGGCGAATCTGGTCTTGACTACTTGCCAATCAGCATAGTATGTGTCGAAGTTCTTCTTGAGGTTACGAATGTCAGTTTGGATTTGAAGGAGTTCCTCGGTGTCATCTTGACAACATTTTCTTGAGAACCTCTCCTTCTGTATTGAGCCTTTTGATTTCCCTCGCCTTCTCAAACTTCCATTTTCTTCAGCGATGAAGTGAGTCAACGCATGACTTTGACCAGTGTCAAAGGAAGATCGAAGCAGAGGGTATTGGGATCATTGTGCTAGAGGTCGATGAAGTCGAGGACTTTCTTTGGGTCCAAAAGCGATGGCACAGATGTACCTTTGGCTCTAGCAGCCCTAACTTGGCGGTCTCGATGATTTCTTCAAGTTCTTCATCGGATGCCTCATCATCGAGATGTACGTGGACTACAAGTTGTTTCTTCCTTGGGCTAGGCCTAGGACCACGTCCAGCTGTTGCTTTTGTCTTCATGATCGGGCGGATGAAGAATTGGGGCAGGTGAGGAACTTGCGAGAGATGCTGAGGCAATTGAAAACCAGCAGTCCTTTGACATGTAGCTAGGTGCACGAGGCGAAGGTTTGGGCGGAGCGAGTTGAGGACTTTGGTGGAGCAGCAGCGGTGTGAGAATTTGCTTGGAGGTGCTCTTGAGGAACTTGGCCGTGAGGGCACAGATGATGAAACACTTGGCTTATGAGCAGGCTTCTTTTGCATTGATTTCCTCGGTTGACCGAGACCTCGATGTGATATGGCGGCAGAATCCTCATTGAATTTCTTCACTGCCTCCTTTGCTTGCTTTGCCAATTTTGCTTGGCGTTTAGCCCATTCATCAGGAAAGTCCTCACGCGTTTGACTCTAGTGGGATCAGCTATTTGGCCGGTGCCAAAGGAGCTCTTGGGCATGGAGGATTCAGCGAATTTCTTCATGTACTTAGGAGTTACATATCTGTATTCCTTCCATTCCGTGCCCATCTCCGTTCAATCTTACGAATCGCACCTTGCGTTGATTTTTGCTTTCCTCATCGGTGTCAATAGTGACATATATTTCCTCGGGGATTTGAATCTTGTCATGACCTCGGGTTTCTTTCCTCCCTTCTGCGGCTTCTTACCATCGCCATTTTCTTGATTGAGAAATTGAACAATTGAGTTCTCTGAAGAAGTGTGCAGTTTTTCTTCGAGCGCTGCAAATGAGTTAAGTTGATGAGAACCTAGGGATTCAGCAGCGGACATTTGTACTGTGAATAGAGTATAGGTGCGAGGAATTTGAAGAGGTCATATCGTTCTCGGAGGGTTTTCAAAAGAACAAGTTTGAGGATTTTGACGGATGAGCCTTGAAGAATTTCAATAAGCGTTCTTTGTCTTAGGTTCGAGTTGTATAGATCGAAGATCCACACAATTGAGGAATCTTGAAGAAAATCATTGCTTAGAGAAATGAGTCAAGAGATTTGAGGTGTTCATATGTATGAAGATTTGGAGAATAAACACCTTTGAAGAATTTGAAGAAAATTTGAGAATCAAATCGAGTAATAAAAGTAACTTTTAATTTACGAAGTGAAGAACACGACGAACTGAGATGAACAGTTGGGAAGTTAAATCGTTCAGATCTTCTCCGCCCTAACTTGGCGAGGAAATCAGCTACGGCGGCGGAGTGAAGATATTCCACGGTCGGTAGCGAATCGTCGGCGAAGAGTCAAAGCGGTGAAGCTTTTCCTCACCGCTGACGATGGAGTAAGCGGCGCCACTAGGGTTTAAGGAGCTCGGCGGGAGAGAGAGGTCGGCGAAGTAAAAGAGTGAGGAAGGGAGAGGGTATTTATAGCCACGGTGAAAGCGGATCGTCCGAAGATTTAGGACAAGCGTGCCTGACCGCTTCCTTCTCACGACATGTGTCACCCACGTCTTGTGTAGTGGAGATCGTGTGCGATCGTGGGTGAATATAATAATGCATCGTGGGATGCGGAGCAGTTTAATGGTAAGCGAAGGTTTGAATAAGATTTGTTTTAAAAGTTCGTTGCAATTTCTTCATTTATCAAGGACACGGTGAAGAATTTGAGCGAGTTTCAAAGTAGAACGCACATGAAGAATTTGTGAATGGATTGGGTTGAGTATAGCATAGAGGGAAGGGTCGATCACATTCACTTAGCGTAAAAAGCGACTTGAAGAAATAGCCATAAGTGAATGTAGAGGACATAAATCCATATATATATATATATATCCAATGAAGAAAAGGCAGCGGAAGCAGTGAAGATTTTGCAAAGTTGAAGAATTTGAAAAAGCGAAGAATTTCAAAAAGCGAAGAATTTCAAAAGCGAGGAAAAACTCAAATTGAAGATTTTCAACTTTGGTGGTGGCGTGACCCACCGTATAAGAATGATGATTTCAGACACCGCGTACAATTGTCGTGAGGGTTACGAGAATCAAATTCTTCATTAATTTCTTCACATTTAGAGTGTTATTCTTCATTGATTGAAGAAAAGCGTTTCTTCATGTGTTGCACATCTAAGTCATCAATTTTGCATAAGTGTTAGGATGTGTGTCCTTTTCAAAAACGTTCGAAGATTCTAAGATATTTAGCTCACACGCAACTTGCTAAATCTCTTCTCATCCAAGGGCTTAGTGAAGATATCAGCTAGCTGTTCTTGATCTTCACTTGCTTTCGATGGAGATGTAAGCCCTTCAACACATGATCACGAAGAAAATGATGGCGAATTTGAATGTGCTTTGTCTTGAGTGCTGGCTGGGTTGTGAGCAATCTTGATGGCACTCTCATTGTCACGATGAGAGGCACATTCTTCACGTTGATGCCGTAGTCCTTGAGGTTTGCTTCATCCATAGTAATTGAGCACAACACGAGCCAGCAACAATGTATTCAGCTTCGCGATGGACGGTGATCATGATTCTGTTTCTTGAGGACCAACGGACCAAAGATCGTCAGAAATGACAAGTACCAGATGTTGACTTGCGGTCCACGATCACCAGCATAGTCGAGTCAGAATATCAATGAGATCAAAAGTAGAGCCCTTGGGGTACCATAATCCTAGTGTTGGTGTGTGAGCTAGATATCGAAGAATATGCTTCACTGACCTTATGGTGTGATTCCTTGGTGTAGCTTGAAATCGGGCACACATGCAAACACTAAGCATTATATCTGGCCTAGATGCACATAAGTACAATAAAGAACCAATCATGGGCGGTATACCTTGTGATCGAAGTCAATACCATTTTCATCGATTGCATAGATGGCCATTTGTGGGCATAGGAATTTTGACACCTTTGCAATCTTGCATGCGAATTTCTTGAGGACATCTTTGAGGTATTTCTCTGAGATATGAATATGCCATTGTGTTGTTGGCGAATTTGAAGACCTAAGAAGAATTTCAACTCTCCCATCATAGACATTTGATATTCTTCACTCATCATATAGGCAAATTCATCACTATAACGTTGGTCGATACAGCCAAAGATAATATCATCAACATATATTTGGCACACAAACAGTTCACCATCATAAGATTTAGTAAAGAGAGTAGAATTCGAGTGAACGGGTGTGAAGCCATTCTTCACAAAGAATTCCTTCAATGTATCATACCACGCTTGAGGGGCTTGCTTGAGGCCATAGAGGGCCTTATTTAGTCTGAAGACTTTGTCGAGATTCTTTGGATCTTCAAAACACAGGGGTTGAGCAACATATACTTCTTCCTCAAGCTTACCATTGAGGAATGCACTTTTCACATCCATTTGATATAAAGTGATATTGTGATGGTTAGCATAGGCGAGTAATATCTGAATAGACTCAAGTCTAGCAACAGTGCAAAAGTTTCATCGAAATCAATTCCTTCAACCTGCGTGTAGCCTTGAGCTACTAGTGGTGCCTTATTCCTCACCACAAGACCATTTTCATCTTGCTTGTTGCGGTAGATCCACTTTGTGCCAATGATATTATGCTTGCGAGGATCGGGCGTTTGACCAGTTCCTAGGCGTTGTTGAGCTCGGCGATGTAATTCTTCTTGCATGGCCTGAATCCTCCGGCTCGAAATGCTTCATCTACCTTAGTGGGCTCTGTGATAGAGACAAAAGCATAGTGCCCACAAAAGTTAGATAAGTGTGAAGCTTTTGGCGAGTGAGAGGACTGGCGCTTCAATGTCATCGATGATCTTGTCAACTTGCACTTCTTTTGCAATGCGAGGATGAGCTGGTTGTCTTGAGGAATTTGATCATTTTCCTCGGCACCATTTTCTTGACATTATCTTGGTGCATCAGCTCGGCGTTCTTGGCGTCTGAAATGAATTCTTGAGCAGTTTCTTGATGGGAATGACATCCTCGGTTGCCTTGAACTGATAGAATCCTCGGTGCTGGTTAAATCTAACACGAGAAGGTAGGTGCTCTCTTTGCGAGCCATTAGTTTCATCGAACCGCACATCTGATGTCAACAATCTTGTGAAGTGCGATGTTGAAGACTACTGTAGGTGTCTGAGTCCTTTCCGTAACCAAGCATAAAACCTTCATGTGCTTTGGTGCAAATTTAGAGGTGTGGTGAGGATCTCTAATCCAGCATTTAGCACGAAGACTTTGAAATAACTTACATTGGGTTTCTTGTCGTTGAGGAGTTCATAGGCAGTCTTTTTGAAGAATTTGTGAAGATATACTCTGTTGATGATGTAGCGCGGTGTCAATTGCTTCAATCCGAAGCGACTAGGCGTTTTGTATTCATCAAGCATAGTCACGAGCCATCTCAACAAGAGTTCTGTTCTTGCGCTCCACAGCGCCATTTCTTTGAGGAGTATAGGGGCAGATAACTCATGAGTAATACCAAGTTCATCAAGATAATCATCAAGACCGAATTCTTGAACTCAGTTCCATTGTCACTCTGGCGTTCTTGATCTTCACACCAAAGTTGGTTGAAGCCCTCGAGGAAAATCGTTTGAAGATTTCCTGCACTTGATTTTTGTAGTAACAATGTGTACCCAAGTGTAGCGAGAGTAATCATCAACAATAACAAAGCCATATAGTGATGCTTCATTAACGACGGCTGAGTAATGATTGGGACCAAAGAGGTCCATGTGAAGCAATTGAAAGGACGAGTAGTGGTCATGATAGTCTTATTTGGATGCTTGGCCTTGGTCATTTTCGACTTCACGGGCACCGCATAAGTGATCCTTGAGGAATTTGACATTCTCAATGCCAATGACATGCTTCTTCTTCATAGCGTGTGCAAATTCCTCATGCTGCGTGACCAAGTCATCGATGCCATAGCCAATATACGAAGCTTTTGCAAGTAGACACACGGCTGGTTGTGGTCTGTGGAAAAATCAACAATATACAAGTCTCCTCTCCTAAAGCCTTGAAGACTTTGGAATTGTCAACTTCCATAATCACAACACAACGATACTTGCCAAAGATAACAACCATATCAAGATCACAAAGCATTGAGGCCGACATGAGGTTATATCCTAAAGACTCAACAAGCATGACTTTGTCCATGTGCATGTCCTTAGAGATAGCAACCTTACCAAGTCCCAATACGACTTTTGCCTTTGTCGGCAAAGATGATATGCTTGAGATGTGGCGGTGATAAGGGAGCATCCATCAATAGATTCTTGTCACCGGTCATGTGATTTGTACATCCACTATCGAGAACCCACTCGGTGGCTTTGGGTTGATCATCCTGCGGATGAATTAGTACAACTTACGATCTCATATACTTCATCGGTGAAGAATATGATATCAAGTTCATCAAATGAATTTCATCGATCAGTATTTAGATAAGCGGTATGAGGGCGTGTGAAATGAAAGTTCATTTCATCATGATTAGCTGCGTCCTTTCGAGGCATTTTGTCGGGCCCCGACAAATTCTTGAGAGCGTTTAAGACACGTGCGGAGACCTGACCCTGAGAAGAGATTAGTTCTTTTATTCACCACCCACATCTGAAGGGGTGGCAAAGAGTTCATCATTCTGCAAGCACCATATGAGAATGGTGGCATAGAGGCCAAACCATTTCGTTTCACATAAGAGGGTTAGGGTAAGCATATGAATAAGCGGAGAAATTCTTGAGGACTTATGAACATATTGGTTTGAAGAATAATGCACATATTCATAGCCCTTGGCTCTACCTGCTGAAAGCAGAGTTGTTAGCACGATGATAATCATATGAGGACTTTGATCCTTTTGAGAATTTGATCCACGTGAGAATTTGGTCCGTATGAGGACTTGGATCCATATGAAGAATTTTGTCCATATGAAGAATTTGATCTGGGGTTCCTTTTCTTCCTTTGGTGGTGTCATGAGGACATTCACTGAAGACTTTCAAGGCACTTCTTGGGAACCCAGATTTTCTTCATAGAGGGCCGTTCTGCGATTAGTGCCAACATATCTAGCAAATACTTCACCATTCTGATTTTTGAACAGTTTATAGTTTGAGTCAAATGACTCATCATCGAATGAGGAAATTCACATGTAAAGCCAGATAAGGTGGATGGATCAAGCTGGAGGTCCCTTTGCAGCAACCCATGAGGTTTTGGGATCTTGCTCGGGCTTCGATCGTTCCATCGACATTGAGTTTCCTCTCAAAGGCAATACCCTCTTTCCTAGGGTTCTGTTGAGGATCTGCTTTTAAGCACATCACAAAAGTCGATGCCCTTTGAGGCTTTTGTACATGCTGTCATGTACAATTCCTTCGATCTGCATCGTCGGTGATACTAGCAATGTCCTCGGTTGAGGAATTAGTGATAGCGAGGCAGGTGAAGAATTTGTAATAGTTGAAGCATTTGAACATTGGTGAAGAATTAGCGATTCACGTTCAATGCACTTTAAGCATGGAGGAACAAATTCTTCTTGAGAAGCGCTGATTTGTTGAGCAAGTAATGAATCGCGCTCCTTTGAAGATCTTCATAACTCTCTCTTAGCTTCTCAAGATCTTGCTTTCTTTGAAGAAATTCATAAGAAAGTTTCTCATGATCGAGATAAGAGAGTGTTATGATGACCTTGAAAGCTGTCAAGCCTAGGTGAACTTCTCGAAGATTTTCGATCGGGGCTTGAGTGCGATCCATTTCTTCACCTAACATATCATCACTCTTATCTAGCATGTTTTGAACCTTTTCAAAATCCCTTTTTGTTTATAGCAATCTTAGCAAGTTTAGAGTAGCTGGGCTTAAGATCCTCATCGATTCATTTTCACTGGATTCAGAGGAGGTGAAATTGAGTACCTTAGCACCTTTTGCCATGAAGCAATAGGTGGGGCGTAGTCATCATTTTCCTCATCAGGTTTGTCGGTGAGTCAGTTTCTTGATGTTGAAGATGGACTTGCTAACATAAGCGATAGCAAGAGCCGGACTAGCCACACAGATAGATTCTTGAGACTCCTCCTCTTCCTCATTTTCCTCGATTCAGCTTGAGTCCATTTCCTTGCCAATGAATGCGAGAGCCTTTTGGAGCTGCTCTTCTTGTGAGAAGAAGGCTTTGAGGATTTTGATGATGAAGATTTGGATGATTTCTTCTTCTTCTTCACGTCATCGAGCTGTAATCCTTGTGTTTCTTCTTTCTTAATTCCTTTTCCCCCGAGGACAATCTTGGATATAGTGACCAGGTTTCTTGCATTTGTGGCAAAGTCTTCGCTTATAGTCACTAGATGAGGAATCACTTTGCTTCTTGAGGATTTTCCAAAACGACCACGCCTTGTGAATTTTTGGAATTTCTTCACGAGCGATGCTAGCTCTGGCCAAATTCTTGGGATCTCCAAGGCTACTACGAGTCTTCACTCTCGATTCAGATTCAGCCTTGGCCTTGAGGCACGTGTTTTTCCATAGCGAACCATAGAGATCTCTCTTTTGACAAAGTGGAACTTCGTGAGTATTTAGCCTTCGAGGATATCGGCGAGGATCAAGAGACTTGTAGTCAGCTCGTTCTTGTATCATCGGTGCGAGTGTCAAATGAGGAATCAAGCGATCTTAGCAATTTCTTCACCACCTCATGGTCGGTGATGTCGGTGGCACCAGTGCTTGAAGCTCATTTGAGATGTCGGTGAAGCGATCGAAGGTTTGTTGAACATTTTCGTTGTCGAGTCTTTTGAAGCGGTTGAAGAGATTCGAAGAACATCAACTCGAGAGTCACGCTGAGTTGAAACACCTTCATTTACTTTGGACAGCCTGTCCCAAATGAGTTTAGCAGATTCAAAGCACTCACTCTTCCATATTGGCCTTTGCTCGGATGGCCACATATGATATTCTTCGCTTGAGAATCGAGTTGCTTGAATCTCTTCACATCAGCATCATTCGGAGAGGGTGTGGTGAGAAACACCTTTTGTCACAACATACCGAGATCGTTGTCAATTGCTTCAAGATGCATTAGCATTTTGTTCTTCGATGGGGTAGTCCGTCCCATCGAAGGTAGGACACCTCTTTGAGACCTTGATCATACTGCGGTCGACATAACTAAAACTCCGGTGGTTAAACCAAAATCACAAAGAACAAGGAGTACCTTGCTCGATACCAATTGAAAGTCGTTATATCGACTAGAGGGGGTGAATAGGCGATTTTTAGAAAATTTTACAAATTCTTCACTAAGGAATTTGCTGGTGAGGAAATTCCTTAGCGAAGAAATACATGTAGCGAATAAGTAGTCGAAGTAAGCATAGCAGATTACATGCATAGTCATCATGATGAAATGAAGACAATCACAGTCTGAAAGCGTAATCACAGGATAACACAATATGAAGACAAAGCAGGTGAAGAAATTGAGCGAGGAAATTGAGAAAGTCTTGATCAAAGTCTTTAAACACAGATATGACAAACACTCAACACGGTAATGAGGAAATGAAAGGTTGAGGAAATAGAACCAGATTAGGTTGGTGAAGACAATGATTTGGTAGACCAGTTCAAGCTGCTGTCTCGGTTATGCGTCTGGTTGGAAGCGGTGAGTATTTAAACTCGAGGACCGCAGATCCGGACACCCGATCCTTGAGCACGCAGCTCAGGACACCAAGTCCTCACCGTATTCTCCTTGAACTAAGGTCGCAGACCTCGTCCAATCACTCGTGGTAAGTCTTGAGCGACTTCCAAACCTTCACATACTTGGTCACTCGGCGATCCACAATTCCTCTTGGATGCTCTAGACCTTGGCGCCTAACCGTCTGGAAGAAGCACAGTCTTCAAAGGTAAAAGCGTCGGATCCACGCGGGATCAATTTCTTGATGATGCTCAATCACTTTGGGTTTGTTGGGGTTTGGTTTTGGGTTTTCCTCACTTTGGGTTTTCCTCACTTGATGATTTTCACTCAAAGTCCTCGGAGGATGGGTTGCTCTCAAATGACAAGTGTCAAGTTCTCTCGGAGCAGCCAACCAACTAGTGGTTGTAGAGGCGGCTATTTATAGCCTAGGGAGCAGCCCGACATGATAAGACATAAATGCCCTTCAATGATATGACCGTTAGGTGGAAGATATTTGGGGACGGTGGCGGCAAGACTTGACAGCGATCGGAAATTTGAACATCAAATTCCTCGGGGCTATCATGTTCCTCCTTTGTGTAGGCAATTCCTTTGGCGAATTCCTAACTCCTCGATCGAACAAATTCCTCGGTGACGGAAGAGCTTCGTCTCATCCTTTGAAGAAATTGACTGAAGCTGTATGAGATTTCAAAGGCTTCACTCGAAGGATTGGTAGGTGTAGGATTTTGAGTTGAGCATCAAATGGAAATTTTTCCTTAGTATTTCCTCGACCCCCTTTAACGATGCGGTGTTTCCTATGACTCAAGAAAGAAAATGAAACTACGAAAACAAAAGTCTTCACGCTTCATGTTCCTCAGCGAATACCAAGTCTTGAGGATCACACCAATTTCTTCACTTTCAAAGTCTTGAAAGTCTTGAGAATATCGAGTCTTGAGTTGAAGAACTTCATTTTTAGAAATTCGACTTTCCTTTGTAAATATCAAACTCCTCATAGACTTATGGACCTGTGTACACTTACAAGCGCATTAGTTACTTAACCTATAAGTCTTCAATACACCAAAATCACTAAGGGGCACTAGATGCACTTACACTACCAACTTAGCATCGACAATGCTTTGGTTGCCATTACGGCCGATTACCCCGGAATACTTCCAGCCTCACAGTGGCGAGACCGAGGTCCCAAAACCACGATAATGACCCATCCATGCTTATTTTTGATCACCGTATGCCAATGGTGTTTCGCAGGGTACCTTCGAGGCGAGGAAGCGAGCCCATGATGGCCAGCCAACAAGGGGCATTGCGGCTCCGCTGGCTAAAAAGAAGTGCAGTCCGGATCGAAACTCCGCCGCAACGGTATGGCGTGTCACCATACTCCCAGGATTGATTCCTAGAAGGCGTACTAACGCGGTGCTCTTCAGGAAAAAGCGCTCGCGGGGTGAGTCCGGAGGTTATGTCGAACCTTCACCGGCCAGGCTTCAAAGCCGGGTCCGGAGGCTGAGGCGAGCACGAGACATGCATCGGATGCTCCTCTGACAGAGGATGCAGAAAAATTGTCCGCCACCAACTCCGAGGTGGAGAGCGCCATGAATCACAGGCGCCGCCGGACAGTTCTTCGTGGCGCGTGTTTCTCCCAAGAGGCCTTGAATGCCTTCAATTCGGGAGATGTGCACCTCCGTGCGGCTCAAGATGGTCTAGCCAGAGCCACGGAGCAGTATGTAAAGGACATACGGGTAAGGAGATTTGACAGTTATATATGCGGTAGCCCCGAGACTTAAAATAGTTAGAATAACTGATTTAAGGATCATTTGTTATGCAGGATCTTACAGAGAAGAATACCCGACTGTCCCAGGAGCTTGAAGAATGCAAGGCCCAAATTGAGGCCGCACTAGCCGCTACAGGGGGAGCCACAGAGACCCCCTCTGGTAACATATGTTTCAAAAGATAAATAGATTATGAAGTGCGGCGGGTGTGTAAATCTGACAAAAATATTGCAGATGGCGCCGGACTAGATCCCGACAAGCAACGGCTCTTACGTCAGCTAAAGGCCGGCGAGGCGTGCTTACAGTGCGGCGGGAAAAATAACCTCAAGATGCCAACACCCAACTGGGTGAGGAACTAAGGATGTTCGTGCCCGGTTGTCGGACTCCGTAAGGAGAATCGGCGGCTTCGTCGCGGCATTTTCGATAAGTGCTTGGCGAACTTTGAAAGAGTTGGCGAGGAAGGCGACTAACATAAACATGTATGTAGGTTTGCTCACGAGGTCGTCTGAAGAGGAGATGCCCGATTCGTCGGTGATCTTCTTCTGAACTGCGTCGGCTGCATGAACGAGTTGGCGGTGATGAAAGGCGTTAGCCGATCCTTGTGGCCATCTATCTCCCTGCCCGAGGGCCTTGGAGAAGTGGCGGGGCGGCTTCAAGGAGCGCGGGTAACCCGACTATGGAAGATATCGGCCTGCCGTCGAGGCGCCGAGGAGGCTGGGCCATGGTGAGCAGCGGTACGAAGGTGACCCAAAACACATGGCGAGTCGGACTGTGGGGCTGATGGGAAGGAGATTCTGTAAGCTTAGTGTATGTATACGCCCGGATTCGATCGCCGGTGTCCTTGAGTTATTCGCCGTCATTGCCATGTCATTTGCTTGCGTGTTGCATTTGCCATGTCATCATTTGCATTTCATATCATATCATCATGTGCATTTCATTTTGCTGCGTGTTAAATCTCATGCATCCGAGCATTTTCCCGTTGTCCGTTTTGCAATCGGCACTCCTATGTCTCCGGCGCCCCTTTTACCTCTTTTCATGTGCGGGTGTTAACCTTTCTCGGAATGGACCGAGGTTTGCCATGACCTTGGTATAGCACCGTGAACCGCTGTCAAGTTTCGGATCATTTGGAGGTCGTTTGGTACTCCAACGGTTAGCGGGTAACGCAAAAGCCTCCTTCTCTTTGCAGCCCAACACCCTTCCAAAGTGGCCCAAAACCCACCTAACTCCCGTCCATGCTCTCGGTCGTTCGATCACGATCGCGTGGCCGAAAACCGCACCTCATTTGGAGTCTCCTAGCTCCCTATGCCTATAAATACACCTCCCCCTCCGAAATTCGCGGTCAAATTCCCCCCTAACCCTAAAAATCGTCCCTGCGCTCGCGGACGTGTCCGCCCGCCCGGACACCCGCCGCCGCCGCCTCCGCCACGTGGCGCTCCCGCCGCCAGCCGCCGCGCGCCGCCCGAGCCCGTCAGGCGAGGAGGCCGCCCGCCAGGTCCGTCTGGGCAGCGCCTCCGCCCGCCAGCGCCCGTCTCCCGCCGCCGTGCTCCTCCAGCGCCGCCGCCGCCCGGCTGGCTTCCGCCCGCCGCCACGCCCGGCCAGCGCCTCCCGGCCCGCTCGCCCGGCCCGGCACCCAGCGCCCCACCAGCTGGAGCTCGCCCGGCCGCCGGATCCGGCCTCCTCGGCCCGCGGATCCGCCTGCGCCCTCCGGCGTCAACTCCGGTGAACCCCCCCTCGCCGGCGCCTCTCTCTTCTTCTCCGGCCACCACGCAACCCGTCCGGCCAGCGAACCTCGAAGTCCGAGCCGCCCCGGATCGGATCTGCCCATGATTGACTTCTTCCCCGTTTTTCGTCTAAGTCCTTTTTCTGCCAGTATTTTGCTGCATCTTCGTCATGCCATAACTCTGCATCCGTAGCTCGGTTTCGTGCGTGTAATATGTCGAATTGTTCGGCTCGATGAGTAGATCATTTCATTCCATTGCATTATTTTCATTTGAGCTCATCTTGTTGCCCGAAATGCTGTTGCAAAAGTGCTATGTGATGTTAGTTTCAGATTCTTATCAGAACATGCACTTTTGTCATTTTTGCCATGATTGATGTGTGCACCCTATGAACTTGAGTCCTAAATGTGTTTTGTAATATGCCATGCCATCTTTCCAGGGGTGTATGCCATGTATTTTTGTGATCTATGTGGTGACTAGCACAAGCATGCAAACTAGGCTTCATGATGTTGCTGATTTCAGCCCCTGTTATGCTGATATTTTTATGCCATGTTAACTTGATGCTACCGAGAGATCCATGCTTATTTTGAGATAGTTCAGTAAGGATGTTTTGAACATATGGTTATTCTCTATCCATACATGCCCTTGTTTGCAATTATGGAGTGCCATAGCTTGAGTCAATCGAGCTCTACTTTTGCTATAAAATGTTTCCTGGCAGGTTGTTTACATGTTATTCAATTTTGCTAAGGTTGTTGTAGTTGATCCGTGTATGATATAATGTTGTTCTTGCCATGTATAGCTTCTATGCCATGTCTTCTTACTGTTAGTTGCCTTGCCATGCCATGTATTGCTCTGTGGTGAGTGGTTCAAGGTCACCAACATGCCTACTTATCGTTGTTCCTGCCATGTAGGAATCTGTAATATAACTTGCCATGTTTACATGGGTGCCATCATATTTTCTGTGCCCTTTTGGCTCATGGTCAGTAAGGGACTTTTGTTCTATGGGTTTAGTAGATTCATGCCATGCCTTTGTTTTCCATGTTAAGTTCCTGTAATGTTGTTTGATAGCTCTAAACATTGCAACTTTGATGTTATTACGCTAAAAGTCTGAAGCTGTTATTATTTGCAATCTTGCCATGTCATTTTGAGCATGTTCTAGTGATTGCTGGATATAGCTTAGTGTTCATGTTTTTTCATGCTTTACCTGTACATCATGCCCATGCCTTTTGTTATCATGTTGAGATACTGTAGCATGTTTTTTGCATGCTTGCAATATGCCTACTTGCTGTTTTAGACAGATTGTTGCTATAACTTGTATTGTGTGTATGTGTTGAACCGTTGCTCCGTTTTGAGTGTGCTCTATATGAAACTTGCTTGTTTTTGCATGTAGTTTCATATTATCATGTTGCATCCTTGTTTTGAGGTGTTGGCTTGATGTTTGTATGCATTTTGCATCAATGCCATGCTTATCTTGTTTTGCTCATATCTTCTAGACCGTAGCTCTGAATCTAATGAACTTTATATGTTACTTGACTAGAATTTCGTGTAGATCATCTTGGTGCATCTTAACTTGCTGTTTAACAACTTGAACATAAGGTTTATTCAGATCTGGACCAATTTCGAAATTTGCATATGAGGACTTACGGAATTGTTATATGTTGTTTCGGCCTCATTTAAACTTGCTTTGATGTGTTGCTCTTGTTTGCATCATCCCTTGCCATGAGTAGCTTCATGTAGCTTTGTCATGCATCATGCTTGTTGTGCATCATGCCTTGTTCATGTGTGGTGTGTTTACTATGTTGTGTGCTTCTTCTCGATAGTTCCGTTTAGTTCGATCGTGAGGATTAGTTCGTCTCGCTTGGTTCGGCTTCATCCGTTCATCTTCTTCATGGACTCGTTCTTCTTCCTTGCGGGATTTCAGGCAAGATGACCGCTACCCTGGATCTCACTACTATCATTGCTATGCTAGTTGCTTCGTTCTATCGCTATGCTGCGCTACCTATTACCTGTTTATCAAGCCATCCCAAATTGCCATGTCAGCCTCTAACCTTTGACCCCTTTCCTATGCAAACCGTTGTTTGGCTATGTTACCGCTTTGCTCAGCCCCTCTTATTGCGTTGTTAGTTGCAGGTGAAGATGAAGTTTGTTCCTTGTTGGAACATGGAGATGTTGTTCCTTGTTGGAACATGTTTACTTGTTGGGATATCACAATATATCTTATTTAATTAATGCATCTATATACTTGGTAAAGGGTGGAAGGCTCGGCCTTATGCCTGGTGTTTTGTTCCACTCTTGCCGCCCTAGTTTCCGTCATATCGGTATTATGTTCTCGGATTTTGCGTCCCTAACGCGGTCGGGTGATTTATGGGACCCCCTTGACAGATCGCTTTGAATAAGACTCGTCCAGCAAGGCCCAACATTGGTTTTACCATTTGCCTCACCACCACCTACTTTTCCCTTGGGAGTCGCTCTCTCGAGGTCATCTTTATTAGCCCCCGGGCGGTGCTTTGTTCGAACCGAGTAGACTGCGGGGCCCCCTCGTGGAAACTCGAGGTTTGGTTTTACTCGTAGGATGTCTCATCCGGTGCTTCCCTGAGCGAGATATGTGCAGCTCCTATCGGGATTGTCGGCGCATCGGGCGGCTTTCTGGACTTGTTTTATTCTTTGTCGAAATGTCTTGTGGCAGGATTCGAGACTGATCGGGTCTTCCGGGAGAAGAATATCCCGTTGATCGCGAGAGCTTATCATGGGCTAAGTTGGGACACCTGCAGGTATAAACTTTCGAGAGCCGTGCCCGCGGTTATGTGGCAGATGGGAATTTGTTAATATCCGGTTGTAGTAAACTTGAAGCAAACTCTTCTAAAATACACCAACCGTAATGCGTAACCGTGAGTGTCTCTTTTAGGGGTTGATCGAGAGGAGAACACGGTTTCGGGTTATGTCGGCGTAAGTAGGAGTTCAGGATCACTTCTTGATCATTACTAGTTGACGACCGTTCCTTTGTTTCTCTTCTCGCTCTCATTTGCGTATGTTAGCCACCATATATGCTTAGTCGCTGCTGCAACCTCACCACTTTATCCCTTCCTTTCCCTTTAAGCTTTGCTAGTCTTGATACCCATGGTAATGGGATTCTTTGAGTCCTCGTGGCTCACTGATTACTACACCACCAGTTGCAGGTACAGGTTATGCGATGATCATGGCGTGAGGCGATGTTTGCTTGTGTTGGAGTTCCTCTTCGCTTCTTCGATCGGGGATAGGTTCGAGTCGGCAGCTGGGCTAGCGAGGTGGATGTCGTTTGAGATTCTGTTTATGTTTCATCCGTAGTCGGATGTTGTTCTCATGTATTGTGATGTTGTACTCATGTGGCATTGTATGCCTTTTGTATGTATCCCCATCTATTATGTAATGTCGATGTAATGATATCCACCTTGCAAAAGCGTTTCAATATCTTGGGTCTATCCTTGGTGGGACCTTGAGTTCCTTTTGGATAGGGTCGCATATTAGGCGTGTTTCAAGTTAGTATCGAGCCTCGACCGACCCTAAGGCCCCTTGATTGATCGTGTAGTTTGGCCGTTGTTGAGTCTAGAAGAAAACTATTTTGAGTCTAGTTATATCGGAGTAGAATTCTTTTTACTCCTCTGCCTTAAATCGCTCTGGTAAGGAATCTTGGCGTAGGTGTTTTGAACTACTCCTCTTCCCATTCAAATTTTTCTTTAGGATCACGCAGTTGGTTTTCTGATCGTTGTTCCTCTGCTCTTTTACCCGGTGCATTTCTCGTCAAGTTGACTCGACCATCTTCATCTTTGCGTTCAATCCTCAGTTGTTTTCTTTTCCCACCCACCTCCCTTTTCTTCTCAATACCGGAGTGTGTAATCGAGTATCCATCCTACTCGTGCGAAGTCTTTGCTTTATTTCCTAAATGGTTTCAACCGGTGTTTTCTCTTCAAGATATTCGTCGGTTCCCCTTCCAAGTTGTCTTTGTTTTTCCCGCCCTCCCACCCTATTATTCCCGGAGTTCGAGTTTCTTCCGACCATCAATTTCATTCGTGCAGAACCTCTTCAGTCTTTCGTAAATTGTTTCAACCGGTGAATTCTCGTCTCGTTCGTCATTCTTCATCCCTTTGTTTTTCCGGTGGACTCAATTCAAGTTTTCAGGATGATCATATTCTTTTCCTTGGATCAAGTGTTCTCCTTGCTCGTTCGCCTCTCGCCAGTTTAAACTTCCGGAGTTCTCAAGACTTCTCAGGAGATTCGTCTGTGTTCCTATTAATTAGAGGTTGTCACCTCATTCAAATATTTCAGTTCTTCCGGTGCATCATCTATCTGTTCAATAACCATATTCCAACGGTGTTTTTCTCTTCAGTGGGCCCTAACCCACAGGTCTTTTCCCAGGATCTTACCTGACTCTTCTGATTCCCCGGAGTTATTCTCAATTATTTTCAAGTGTGACATAAGAATGGATCCCATCAGTCAGATGCCTTTCCAAGATCTCGTTCAAATTCTTTTCATTGTTGGCTCAACCTCTTCGATTTTCATTCTCCCGGAGTATCTCAGTAATTTTGGTGGTGTTTCCCGTCGTCTTTGGAAGACCGAAGAAGAGTTTTTCTTCTAAATCTTGCCCGTTCTCTCGAACTTTCGTGGTTTTAGCTTCATGCTATCCTTTCGAATTATTTCATTCATCAGATATTCTTTTCTTACCCATCCGGATTATGTCAATAGTTGTTTTTCCATGTCTTTTTACCGGAGGCCATCATTCCAGTTATCGTTCTCTATTTACCCCGGTGCTTCACTCAAGTGTTCTTTATTCAGCTCTTGATCTCTTTGTTCTTTTGCATCTAATTCCCCTCTAGCATTTGGTTCTTCTAATTCTTCCCCGCGATTCATTCTCTTTCATCAGTCTTTTCCAAATTCTTACGGTGGTTCGTTCAAGATTATTTTCCTTGTTTATCATATTAATCCATTCGTTCTTTTCAATCCTACCGGTGGTTCATGAAGACCTTCTCAAGTTTGCGATATGTCACTTCTCAATCCTTTTCAAGAAGAATAAGTAATATGCAGAGTCCATTGCTTGTCATCAATTTAATTTGATGAAGGATAAGCATACAATAAATCTTATTCTTATTTCATCCAAGTGATTAATCTTTTTCTACGGAGTTTGTTCTTGAGGAATAAATTCTAGTTCCAAGTGTTCTCTATCTTTTCTTTTCCGGAGTTCAATTTCCTCGGCCATCTCGTCGGGATCCTCCATCTAATTCATCGCAAGGCTCATCTTATTCTTTCTTCCTTCATTCTATCTCATCATCCTTTTGTTACCGGAGTTCTTCATGGTGGTTCTTCATGATTTAATTCATTCTTCAAGAGTTCATCAAGATTCTTTTGGAGGAATTCTAGTACCTTTTCTTTTTCGCGTCTCGAAGTGCAATTAATTCTCCGTATTCTTCTGAAGTGGAGTTTTGCATTTCTTCGTTCTTCTCAGCTATCCAATCATTTTCGTTTGTGGCCGGTTATCACCTCATAATTTTGAGATGTTATCCATAAGTCCACAACAAGCTTATTCTTTTGTTGTTGAAAATTTCCAACAACTCAGTTCAATCTTTTCTTCTAAGATTGCTTTCTGTTCCATTCGTGGCACAAGTTGTCATTTTCTTCTCAGTTCTTTTCATTCAAATTCTTTCAATTCTTCCGGAGGCATTGCATTGTTTATCTCGTCAAGTGTCATTCCATCTTGTGAAGTTCGTGTTCTATCCTTTCCTTGTTCAGCCGGAGTGCTACCTAAATCGTTTCAGTCTTATTCGTTTCTTTTCTCATTCTAAACACTCCGGTTAGAACGAGTTGTTTCGTAGTCTATCTGATTCAGTGAGCTTTCGATTCTCGTCATTCTCGTCGTTCCTCTCTTCTTCTCGAGTGCTCTCGATTCTTTGCTTCTTCTCTTGAGTTCCTGTTTCACCTCATCCCTTTTCCCTTCCGTCTCGGTCCTAAGATCTCGGGACGAGATCTCTTGTTAGTGGAGGAGTGTTGTAACGCCCCGGATTCGATGCGCCAGGTGTCCTTCAGTTATTCGCTGTCATTGCCATGTCATTTTCTTGCGTGTTGCATTTTGCCATGTCATCATTTGCATTTCATATCATGTCATCATGTGCATTTCATTTTGCACGTGTTAAGTCTCATGCATCCGAGCATTTTCCCGTTGTCCGTTTTGCAATCCGGCACTCCTATGTCTCCGCGCCCCTTTTACCTCTTTTCATGTGCGGGTGTTAAACTTTCTCGGAATGGACCGAGGTTTGCCAATGACCTTGGTATAGCACCCGTAGACCGCTGTCAAGTTTGGATCATTTGGAGGTCATTTGGTACTCAGCAGTTAACAGGGTAACGCAAAAGCCTCCTTCTCTTTGCAGCCCAACACCCTTCCAAAGTGGCCCAAAACCCACCTAACTCCCTCCATGCTCTCGATCGTTCGATCACGATCGCGTGGCCGAAAACCGCACCTCATTTGGAGTCTCCTAGCTCCCTATGCCTATAAATACACCTCCCCCTCCGAAATTCGCGGTCAAATTCCCCCCTAACCCTAAAAATCGTCCCTGCGCTCGCCGAACGTGTCCGCCTGCCCGCCGGACACCCCCTCCCGCCGCCTCCGCCACTCCCGGGCCGCCACGTGGCATCCCGCCCGCCAGCCCGTCGGGGCCGAGGCCGCCCGCCCGGAGTCGATCGCGCCTCCGCCGCATGGCGCCGTCTCCCCGCCGTGCTCCTCCGCGCCGCCGCCCGCCTCGCCATGCCGCGCCTCCCGGCCCAGCAGCCCGGCCGGCACCCAGCCCGCCTGAGGCCGCCGGATCCGGCCTCCCGGCCCGCGGATCCAGCTGCGCCCCTCCGGCGTCGGCTCCGGTGAACCCCCCCTCGCCGGCGCCTCTCTCTTCTTCTCCGGCCACCACGCAACCCGTCCGGCCAGCGAACCTCGAAGTCCGAGCCGCCCCGGATCGGATCTGCCCGTGGTTGACTTCTTCCCCCCCCCCCCCCCATTTTTCGTCTAAGTCCTTTTTCTGCCAGTATTTTGCTGCATCTTCATCATGCCATAACTCTGCATCCGTAGCTCGGTTTCGTGCGTGTAATGTGTCGAATTGTTCACCTCGATGAGTAGATCATTTCATTCCATTGCATCATTTTCATTTGAGCTCATCTTGTTGCCCGAAATGCTGTTGCAAGAGTGCTATGTGATGTTAGTTTCAGATTCTTATCAGAACATGCACTTTTGTCATTTTTGCCATGATTGATGTGTGCACCCTATGAACTTGAGTCCTACATGTGTTTTGTAATATGCCATGCCATCTTTCCAGGGGTGTATGCCATGTATTTTTGTGATCTATGTGGTGACTAGCACAAGAATGCAAACTAGGCTTCATGATGTTGCTGATTTCAGCCCCTGTTCTGCTGATATTTTTATGCCATGTTAACTTGATGCTACCGAGAGAAACATGCTTATTTTGAGATACTTAAGTAAGGATGTTTTGAACATATGGTTATTCTCTATCCATCCATGCCCTTGTTTGCAATTATGGAGTGCCATAGCTTGAGTCAATCGAGCTCTACTTTTGCTATAAAATGTTTCCTGACAGGTTGTTTACATGTTATTCAATTTTGCCAAGGTTGTTGTAGTTGATCCGTGTATGCTATAATGCTGTTCTTCCCATGTATAGCTTCTATGCCATGTCTTCTTACTGTTAGTTGCCTTTCCATGCCATGTATTGCTCTGTGGTGAGTGGTTCAAGGTCACCAACATGCCTACTTATCGTTGTTCCTGCCATGTAGGAATCTGTAATATAACTTGCCATGTTTACATGGGTGCCATCATATTTTCTGTGCCCTTTTGGCTCATGGTCGATAAGGGACTTTTGTTCTATGGGTTTAGTAGATTCATGCCATGCCTTTGTTTTCCATGTTAAGTTCCTGTAATGTTGTTTGATAGCTCTAAACATTGCAACTTTGATGTTATTTACGCTAAAGTCTCTAAAGCTGTTATTATTTGCAATCTTGCCATGTCATTTTGAGCATGTTCTAGTGATTGCTGGATATAGCTCACTGTTCATGTTTTTTCATGCTTTACCTATACATCATGCCCATGCCTTTTGTTATCATGTTGAGATACTGTAGCATGTTGTTTTGATGCTTGCATATGCCTACTTGCTGTTTTGGACAGATTGTTGCTATAACTTGTATTGTGTGTATGTGTTGAACCGTTGCTCCGTTTTGAGTGTGCTCTATATGAAATTTGCTTGTTTTTTCATGTAGTTTCATATTATCATGTTGCATCCTTGTTTTGAGGTGTTGGCTTGATGTTTGTATGCATTTTGCATCAATGCCATGCTTATCTTGTTTTGCTCATATCTTCTAGACCGTAGCTCCGAATCTAATGAACTTTATATGTAACTTGACTAGAATTTCGTGTAGATCATCTTGGTGCATCTTAACTTGCTGTTTAACAACTTGAACATAAGGTTTATTCAGATCTGGACCAATTTCGAAATTTGCATATGAGGACTTACGGAATTGTTATATGTTGTTTCGGCCTCATTTAAACTTGCTTTGATGTGTTGCTCTTGTTTGCATCATCCCTTGCCATGAGTAGCTTCATGTAGCTTTTTCATGCATCATGCTTGTTGTGCATCATGCCTTGTTCATGTGTGGTGTGTTTACTATGTTGTGTGCTTCTTCTCGATAGTTCCCGTTTCGTTGCGATCGTGAGGAT
>JAHIAM010002945.1:0-32054 GCA_021605205.1 Aegilops longissima
ACAACCAACACAACTATCCAGTAGTCCTTGGAAGCATCGGTTAGTCCATTATAAAAGATATCAAGTATTTCATTTTTCTTAAGAGGATGATCGAGCCAAGCATTAAATTACGGAGAAGCCTCCCCAAAGCTTGTGGGAGACTCTTCTTTGATTTGCACAAAATTATATATTTCCATAAGGCAACTTGTTTCTTATGAGCAGGAAATATTTAGCGAAAATAATAAATCATATCACGGGGACTCACTTTACAATCAAGAACAGAAGAATTATACCAAGTCTTAGCATCACCCTTTAATGAGCAGGAAATATCTTAAGGATATATAAATAGCGAGACTTCTCATCATGAGTAAACAAGGTGGCTATATCATTCAACTTGGTAAGATGTGCCACAACAGTTTGATTCAAGGCCATAAAAGGATCGATTCAACTAGAGTAATAATATCGGGATCAACGAGAATTCATAATCCTTATCATTAACACATATAGGTGAAGTAGCAAACACAGGATCGGGTTTCATTCTAGCATTAAAAGAGTGCTGCTTCCATTTAGCTAATAATTTCTTAAGATCATTTCTATCATTGCAAGCAAGGATTTCAAGAGCAGATTTTCATTCATAACATAACCCTTAGGAACAACGGTAAAACATAATCATTGGGGAACCTTCATCATCACTATCATCAATAATAGGTTCTTCAATATTTTCATTCCCCTAACTCTAGCAAGTTGTTCATCAAGAAATTCACCTAATGGCAAAGTAGTATCCATACGAAGTAGTTTCATCATGCATAGCGAAGTGGCATCATCAATAACATGCGACATATCGAGAATTCATAGCGATAGCGAGGTTTAGGTGTATGCAAGCTTACTAATAACGGAAGGAGAATCTAGTGCGAGCTAGATGGTATTACTTACCTCCCTCGTAGTTGAGGGATAAATTGTTGTCTTAGCGTCCTTCAAGTTCTTCATAGTGATCAGGATATAAATCCCAAGTGACTCGGAGAATAGAGCTATGCTCCCCGACAGCGGCCTTGAGAAAAAGGTCTTGATAACCCACAAGTATAGAGGATGCAACATCTTTAGAGGGTAGAGTATTCAACCCAAATTTATTGATTCGACACAAGGGAGCCAAAGAATATTCTTGAGTATTAGCAGTTGAGTTGTCAATTCAACCACACTGGATAAATTAGTATCTGCAGACAAAGTGTTTAGTAGCAAAAGTGGTATGATAATAAAGAGTAGCAGTAGCAAAAGTAAAGATAAATGTTTTTGGGTATTTGTAGTAGTTATGTGAGTAGCGGAAAAGTAAATAAGCGAAGAACAATATGCAAAAAGCTCGTGAGGCAATGGATCAATGATGGATAATTATGCGGATCGATTCCTCATGCAATAGTTATAACATAGGGTGATATAGAACTAGCTCCAATTCATCAATGTAATGTTGGCATGTATTAAGTAAATAGTCATACGTGCTTATGGAAAAGAACTTGTATGACATCTTTTGTCCTACCCTCCGTGGCAGCTGGGTCCTAGCGGAAACTAAGGGATATTAAGGCCTCCTTTTAACGAGAGGGAACAACAAAGCATTAGCACATAGTGAATATATGAACTCCTCAAACTACGGTCATCACGAAGTATCCCGATTATTGTCACTTGAGGTTGTTGGATCATAACACATAATAGGTCACTATAGACTTGCAAGATAGGATCAAGAACACACATATATTCATGAAAACATAATAGGTTCAGATCTGAAATCATGGCACTTTCGGGCCCTAGTGACAAGCATTAAGCATAGCAAATTCATAGCAACATCAATCTCGAACATAGTGGATACTAGGGATCAAACCTAACAAAACTAACTTGATTACATGGTAAATAGCATCCAACCCATCACCGTCCGGCAAGCCTACGATAGAATTACTCACTCACGGCGGTGAGCATCATAAAGTGGTGATGGAGGATGGTTGATGATGACGACGGCGAATCCCCCTCTCCCGAGCCCGAGCGGACTCGAGATCAGCCCTCCAGAGCGGAGATTAGGGCTTGGCGGCGCTCCGTGTCGTGAAGCGTGATGATACTTTATCTCTAATTTTTTCTCCGAGGCGGAATATATGGAGTTGGAGTTGAGGTCGGAGGAGGTCCGGGGGCCACGAGATAGAGGCGCCCCTGTCTCGTGGGCAGGAGCCACAGGCCCCACGATGTATTTCTTTCACCCAATAATTCTTATAAATTCCAAAAAAGTGCCTCCGTTGATTTCGAGGTCATTAGAGAACTTTTCTTTTCTACACATAAAACAACATCATGGTAGTTCTGAAAACAGACATCGGTCAAGGTTAGTTTCATTCAAATCATGCAAGTTAGAGTCCAAAACAAGGGCAAAAGTGTTTGGAAAAGTAGATCGTTGGAGATGTATCGAGGATGACATATTGTTGATTGGAAATGATATAGAATTTCTGGATAGCATAAAGGATACTTGAATAAGAGTTTTCAATGAAAGACCTCGGTGAAGCTGCTTATATATTGGGCATCAAGATCTATAGAGATAGATCAAGGCGGCAATTGGACTTTCACAAAACACATACCTTGATAAAGTTTTGAGAAAGTTCAAAATGGATCAAGCAAAGAAAGGGTTCTTGCTTGTGTTACAAGGTGTGAAGTTGAGTCGGACTCAATGCGAGCAACTGCGAAGATAGAGAGAAAATGAAAAGTGTTCCTATGCTTGACCATAGGCTCTATCATGTATGCAATGTTGTGTACCGGACGATGTGTGCCTTGCTATTAGTCTAGCGAGGAGGTACCAAAGTAATCGAGTGGATCCTTTGGACGTGATCGATAACATCTGAAATACACGAAAAGGACTAAGGATATGTTTCTCGTTTATGGAGGTGACAAAGAGCTCGTAAGTAAATGGTTAGTTGATGCAAGCTTTGACACTGATCGGGCGATTCTAAATCACAAACCGGATATGTGTTTATATTAAGCGGTGGGCTGTCGATCGGTGCAGTTCTAAACAAAGCGTCATGGCGGGATCCACATGTGAAGCGGAGTACATAGCTGCTTGGGCGACAAATGAAGGAAGTGCGGATGAAGGAGTTCATATCCGATCTAGGTGTCATACCTAGTGCATTGGGTTCAATGAAAATCTTTTGTGATAATACCGGTGCAATTGCCTTGGCAAAAGAATCTAGATTTCACAAATAACCAAGCACATCAAGAGGCGCTTCAATTCCATCGGGATCAAGTCCGGTGGGAGACATAGAGATTTGCAAGATACATACGGATCTGAATGTTGTAGACCCATTGACTAAGCCTCTTCCACGAGCAAAACATGATCGGCACCAAGACTCCATGGGTGTTAGAATCATTACTGTGTAATCTAGATTATTGACTCTAGTGCAAGTGGGAGACTGAAGGAAATATGCCATAGAGGCAATAATAAAATTATTATTCATTTCCTCATATCATGATAAATGTTTATTATTCATGCTAGAATTGTATTAACCGGAAACATAGTACATGTGTGAATACATAGACAAACATAGTGTCACTAGTATGCCTCTACTTGACTAGCTCGTTGATCAAAGATGGTTGAGTTTCCTAGCCATAGACATGAGTTGTCATTTGATTAACGGGACCACATCATTAGGAGAATGATGTAATTTACTTGACCCATTTCGTTAGCTTAGCACTTGATCGTTTAGTTTACTGCTATTGCTTTCTCTATGACTTATACATGTTCCTATGACTATGAGATTATGCAAATCCGAATCTTTGGAGGAACACTTTGTGTGCTACCAAGCGTCTAGCGTATTTGGGT
Organism: Aegilops longissima; assembly: GCA_021605205.1. Taxonomy (NCBI): domain Eukaryota; kingdom Viridiplantae; phylum Streptophyta; class Magnoliopsida; order Poales; family Poaceae; genus Aegilops; species Aegilops longissima. Next base: position 3,818 of record JAHIAM010002945.1, read on the forward strand.
GATTATAAAGGTGCTCTCTGGTGTCTCCGATGGTGTTTGTAGAGTTGGCATAGATCGATATTAGGATTTGTCACTCCGATTGTCGGGAGAGGTATCTCTGGGCCTCTCGGTAATGCACATCACTATAAGCCTTGCAAGCAAAGTGACTAATGAGTTAGTTCGGGATGATGCATTACAAAGCGAGTAAAGAGACTTGCAGTACGAGATTGAGATAGGTATTGAGATACGCGATCGAATCTCGGGCAAGTAACATACCGATGACAAAGGAACAACTTATGTTGTTATGCGGTTTGATAGATAAAGATCTTAAGTAGAATATGTAGGAACCAATATGAGCATCGAGTTCCGCTATTCGTTATTATTGGGAGACATGTCTCGGTCATGTCTACATAGTTCTCGAACCCGTAGGGTCACTTGCAACAAAGTTCATGACGATTGGTATTATGAGTTTTGTGTTTTGATGTACGAAGGTATTTGGAGTCGGATATGATCACGGACATGGCGAGAGTCTCGAAATGGTCGAGCGTAAGATCGATATATTGGGCGACTATGTTCGGACACGAAAGTGTTCGGAGGTTTCGGACATATCTGGAATCTAGGGGTTCTGGAACCCGGGGAGTGTAATGGGCCTATTGGGCCTTAGTGGAGAAGAGGAGGCGGCGGCAGGCGGGCGCGCCCTCCTTCTAGTCCGAATTAGACAAGGAGGCGCCCCTTCCTTCCTCTCTCTCCTTCCCTTCCCCTTCTCCTACTCCTACTAGGAAGAAGGAGTCCTACTCCGGTGGGAGTAGGACTCCCCCTAGCGCCCTCCTCCTTGGCGGCCGCCTCCCCTAGCTCCTTTATATCACGGGGCATGGGGCACCCAAGACACAACAATTGATCATTGATCTCTTAGTCGGTGTGCGGTGCCTCCTCCACCATAATCCACCTCGGTCATATCGTGGCGGTGCTTGGCGAAGCCTGCGTCGTAACTTCATCAACACCGTCACCATGCCGTCGTCTTGTGGCTCTTCCCGAGCTCTCTTGGATCGTGAGTTCGCGGGGCGTCACGAAGCTGAGCGTGTCTGAGCAGCGGAGGTGCCGTCGTTCAATCTTGAGGATCGGTCGATCGTGAAGACATCTGACTACATCAACAGCGTTGTCATAGCAACCGCTTCGGTCTCACAGTGCGTGGGCGACCTCTCCTCTCGTTGCTATGCATCACCATGATCTTGCGTGTGCGTAGGAATTTTTTGGAATTACTACCTTCCCCAACAAGCCGACCCTCGTGGTTACACGGATGTTTCTTGGTCGGTGCAGTCATGTTGTGCATAGCGTTTGTGACCGATCGTGGCTACGGCATGCCACATGTGTTGGGTGGGCCTTGAGACATGTACCAAGAAGGAATGTTCACGTGAAATTTGGCGAAGGCGTCGGTTCCTTTGATGAGGATGTATGTGATAGCGCAGCTTAATAGGGATGATAGACTACTCATAACAATAAATAATTTCTCCTTTTGAGAGCTCATTGGAAGAACTTCAAAGTTAAGAGTGTTTAGCGTGGAGCAATTTTAGGATGGGTGGTGATTGAGAAGTTGGTTCGGATGCTTGCAGTGAGGACAAATTGCACAAGAAAAACTAGTATTAATCTGTGGGACCAGTCTAGGAATAACGGCAAGTAAGGAAACACATTTTGCTTCTCAATCTTGTTTTAATACTTTTGAGTATTCAATCAACATCTAAGTGAATTTAATTTGGTATTAGTTGTATTACCAATCTTTATTGTGCAAGACCAGACAATGACATGAAAATCATCACGATGCATGCGGGACTAAGCAGAATTGAAAATTAGCTAAATGGGAAAAAATAAGGCGTTTTCAAAACTTTTTTGGACTCCTCCTTTTCTCTTTTTAAGGGAATTTTTAGATGCTTCTCAGTCTCTGAACCTGCAAAACCCAACAGAAAAGCCGGCACTCACCCGTAGACGCGTGAAAAGCTGGCATGTACTAGCATCCTCCGCTGGGACCCACTAGCAGCGACACATCCGGCCGTTCCGTTTCTCGCCAGCTCGAAGGTAAACACACACACAAAACAAAAAGAAAAGAAAAATTAACAGTTCAAAAGGCAAGGAAAGAGGCGAAACGCTATAAAACGCGACCACCGCCTCCGTCTCCGCCTCCTCCCAGCCCCGAGACGACAAGCCGACCAAAGTAAGCAACGCCGCCGACCCCTCGAGTAAGGTCTCCGCACCCCAAAATCCTCCTCCCGGAATCCCGCCGCCTCCCACTCCGCTCGGCTGTCCCTCCTCCTCCGCGCCCGCCTTGCGAAATGCCCGCGATCGAATCGGCCCGGCGGCGTTTTTGCGGCGGTCGGCGTTTGGGCGCAGGCGGGGATGCCACGCGCGCGCTCTCTCTCTCCGCGGTTGACCGGGGTTAGGCGCGGGTTTGTGGTGGGGAAGCGATTTGTTAGGTTTGGTGTGCGGTTTGAAGGTTCTCTGCGATCATGGTTCGATGCCCTGGATCTCGGCGCTCGTAGTCGGCCAGCCACTGTCTGTCTAAGTTGGTGTGGGCTGTGTGTAGGGAGGTCGCAGATGCCGGGTTTGGTAGTGAAATTTGTAGTGTTTGGAGTTTATGCGAGGTGATTTTTGTAGTTTGGGATGGGAATTTCTGTCAGATGGCGCAGTTTATTTTCAGTTGAAATGGTTGCAGAAATCCCGCGTTGTAGTATGATGGATGTGGTATGTACATGTGCAAATTCGATGCTCTCAGATACAGCAAAGTCTAGCTGATGTAAGCTTTTAATTCATGAGATGATTTCTGGTTCTAGGTTGCTTCAGAATTTGTTTCTGACATCGAAATGCTTTGCTGTCATCAGGAACAACCTTGATGTTTCAAAGTGCTGACATAAACCACTTAAACGAAGAAAAAACTTTAAAAGTGATGCTCCTTCTGAATATAGATGATGGTTCAAATGCTGTTGTTCTAGAAAACCGTTGGTTAGGAGATGACATCAGTGCCCTAAAGTTAAAAAATGTGCTCCTGTGTAATCCTGTAATATTTTTCTGATAAAATTCATTTATGTGCTTTCTGTAGTAGGGGTGAAAGAAGGCAAAGGGAGAGTTATGTAGGCGTCGCTGCATTTGCTGTCAAGCTGCTGAGTTTGATGAGAATGAAAATGGGCGTGCCAAGGCCAAAGGCCCCAACAAATAACGTAGATGGTACACTTATTTACCTTGATTGTATCATTTGCTTGCTAGTTTACAGTTATCATGCCACTTAAACTTAAAACTCTGTTCTGGTGATTTATCTGGCATTCATCACATAGATTTTGATGTTATTTCCTCTGTTTTTTCAAGGAATGAAAAAGGGTCTGAAAGATTCTGCTACTGTGAAAGCCGAGCCACAAGATTCAGCTCCCAATCCCAATATTCCTGTTCTATCTTTGGATGAATTAATAGAAAAGACTGATGATTTTGGGGCAAAGGCTTTAATAGGCGAAGGGTCTTATGGGAGAGTGTACTACGCTGTCCTTGATAATGGGACAAAAATGGCAGTGAAGAAACTTGATGCTACTGAAAATGAGCCCATATCAGAATTCTCGACTCAGGTTGGCTTACTATTGAAGATTGGAATTATTCTTCTGGTTATACATCTGACACTTCTTAATGCATGAAGTGTTCTCTAATTTTAAATATGTATATTTTTCTGAAAATGCGGAGAGTCCATCAGCAATGACCCATACTTTCTGATGCTAGGTTTCCTTGGTTTCAAGATTGAAACATGAAAACTTTGTAGATATATTGGGATACTGTATGGGCGTAACCTTGCATAGTAGCCTATGAGTTTGCTACCATGGGGTCTCTGCATGATGTTCTACATGGTATGATTATGCATATCCATCATACTTCATAGTTCGATGCAAAATTCCTATTCTCGTTGGGAGCGTGGGGATTGGGGTGGTACAGCTATTGTGGATTATTTGTAAGCAAGTATGTCTTTAACTTGTGCTAACAGGAAGAAAAGGAGTACAAGGTGCACAACCTGGTCCACCACTTAATTGGATGCAGCGAATGAAAATTGCTGTTGATGCTGCCAAAGGACTTGAATATCTGCGAGAAGGTCAGCCTTCTATTGTACATAGAGATGTTAGATCCAGCAACATCCTCTTATTTGAGGACTTCAAGGCCAAGATTGCAGACTTCAATCTTTCAAATCAGGCTCCAGATATGGCTGCTCGGTTGCATTCTACTCGTGTGTTGGGAACCTTCGGTTATCACGCCCCAGAGTAAGAATCCTATACTTTCAAACTACCAAATCCGTGATGAATTAATACTTTGATAACTATTTTATTGCTAAAATATAGTTCTCTTTGGAGTGTGAACTTGTCTAGTTAATTCTGTATAAAATCGATTGCATTGCTTGTTCAAAGCAGAGGTTAAAAAATGTCAACAGATAAGCACATCTATCAGCAACATTAGAATTTAATCATTCCTGGCATTTATTTGTACATTTTGGCACTTTGCATTTATAGCAATATGCTGAGAAACTTGTGTCGTTGTAGAATCCATCAGCGGTTGTTATTTCTCTTCTGTTGGATTTTGTTTGACCAGATAAAACTGGTTTATACTCAACTACCAATCTGAAAAAGAATCAAGTTCACGGGTGGGGCAACCAGTTTCCTGTACTTGGGCAGAATCAGCCACAAATATTTATGTATTTTATCTTCTACTCCCTTAGTTCTATAATTCTTGTCGTGGTTTCAGTTCAAATTTGAACTAAAGCACGACCAGAATATGGAACAGAAGAATATTAACCAATACTGTTACTGGCCAGAAACTTGTAAACTCTACCTAGCAGTAACCACTCTAAATATGGGGTACTCCTTACATAAAACCTTTCTTGAAGTGATGCAATTGTCTACAGAATTCTGATATTACAGAATACTGTTTTTGTATAACTAATGCTTTGTACTAATATAAACTTTCTAGGTACGCAATGACTGGTCAGCTGACCCAGAAAAGTGATGTGTATAGTTTTGGGGTTGTTCTCTTGGAACTTCTGACAGGAAGAAAGCCTGTGGACCATACAGCGCCTCGAGGGCAGCAGAGCCTGGTTACATGGGTAATGCTCACATAATGGTTACTTATTTCTCATAATAACAAGACACATCCCCATCCTTCACTGCGGACTTTGTTAACCAGTTCTCTGAGCATATAGCTTCTGTTGTGCAGGCTACACCAAGATTGACCGAAGACAAGGTGAAGGGTTGCATAGATCCCGGTTGGAGGTGAATATCCGCCAAAGGGACTTGCAAAGTCTCCCTACTCCTCTTGTCTCTTGCCCCTCTTTTGTATACCCACTAGCTTGACAACTTGTAACTCACTCTTCCATCTGTTTCACACTTTTCACCTTCGCACCTTAATACAGCTTGGGGCGGTAGCAGCTCTGTGTGTGCAATATGAAGCCGAGTTCCGTCCAAGCATGAGCATTGTGGTGAAGGCTTTATCTCCCCTTACCTTGAACAGGCAGACTCCACCTGCACCAGCAGCAGCTCTGGACAGTTGATCCACAGAATTAACCGAAGAAATAAGTTAGTCCATACGGTTCTGCCATTGGATATCTCATCGCATGTTTAAGGTGCTAAGAGTTATGTTTGTGTCATCACGCAGGATACCTCTTTAACTGAAGATGGCCTGCACGAAGATAGTCCGTCCGCTTGCCTTGCTGCTATCACTTTTACCGAAAGCTGATGATGATATGCAAGTCAAGAAGATATGAGAAATTGGAGCCTTGTCAGATCACTTTATAACTAACTAAATTAAGACGTGTGGCTTTGGTGGAACACAGAGACGTCCTTTTCTAGTAGTATATCTCTAAAACTTGGGAATTATCTGTGAGAACAATATCTGCATTTTCACATTCGTTGAGGCTGGATTGTAGAACTTCCTGTCGTGCTACTTCTGGCGTAACTACAGGGACAAAATACCTTTCTTACGATCCTCCTGGCCGTGCATCAGACGAGGAACAATGTTTCCTCTATTACCGTCCTTGGGGTTATGATTTCTTGATTCTCATTATAGATCCTTCACTAAGATCGTGTACTCGGCATACGTGAGAACAGCTACGGTATTTTCAATGCCCCCTCGCATCCAACGGTTAGCCTATTGCAGTTTACCTTGTTAGAGCAACTCTAGCAGACCCCGCATCCGGGGCGAATCCGTACAATTCCGGCGATTATACGGGTTTGGCCCATTATTCTGGCCAGACTAGAGCCTGCATCGGTGTCCAGCTCGTAAATATTTTTGCCGCAGCCTGCAAATGCTACCCCCAAACCAGTATAACTGCGGGCTTGCGGGGCAGATGTGGGTCGAAACCCTATCCCCACGCCGCCGCGTTTGCCCCCAGTTCCCCACCGTGCCGCTTGATTTGTCGCCGCCCGGCGAACTGCGAAAGCCATGGGCGACTACGGGGGCGGTAGAATGCGCCGTCGTGCGAATCGGCGTCGCGGGTGAAACCCTATCCCCACGCGCGCGTTTGCTAATTCCCAGCGTGCCGCTTGATTTATCGCCGCGGCGGCTTCTGCGAAACCATGGGCGACTACGGGGGCAGTAGTCTGCCGCCCGCGCGGATCGGCGTCGCAGCATAGCGGCGTGCGGTGGCTCAACCATAATGCCCGACGCCGTCGGTCTTGATCGCCTTGAGCTCGAGACTTCGATCGCGGCTCGTCCGTCGCTGCCATGCCTCCTCCGGCAAGCCTGGTCGCGGGAGCTCATCATGGCGCATCGAGCTCATGGCTCGTTCGGTGAAGAGGGCGGAGGAGGCCATGCCCGATCGCGCAGCGCCGCAGCGTCATTGGGCCGAGACTACCTCCCGGGGCAGCGGAGCTCCTCGGCGGTCGGCGAGGAAGCGGGAGGAGATTGAAGGCGCATCCGTAGCGAGCTCGGTCTGAGCAGCTCTTCTTCTAGGCAGGCGTCACGGCATCGCGGCGCGCGCGCCGAAGAGGCTGACCTGCAGCGTGATGAAGGCGGGCGGCGAAGCTCTCGTCGACTCCGACTCCTCCGACTCCGACTAAGCGCGCGGTGGCAGCTACGCGGGAGCTCCGGTGAGCTCAATTTTGTTGTAGTGAGTGCGGTAGCGTGGGCCGTGTCTGCTTGACGACCTTTTATATGTATGTATGTGATGTATGCGAACTGGTGCGAAGAAGAACCCTCTATGCGGCGAGCTCCGTGAGCTATTGCTAAATTCTCTCATGAAACAACTTCTTTAAAATATTACGGGTTTGTTTGCGGTTTCTGTTTTGCCGCGTTTTCAGCCTGCATAAGTGCCCCGTGCGAACTGTAAACACAGTTTGCAGTTAAACAAAATCACGAGTCTGCTAGAGTTGCTCTTAGAGCACCTTCAACGACAACTTGCAAAAACCTCCTGCATCCGTCCTCGGACTAGAGGAAGTTATCAATGCTAGATGCATACATTTCAAACCGTATTTTAACTAATCGACGAAATTCATGCAAACCGGCCAATATTTATCATAATTAAGTATAGAAAATAGCACAAATCATCCACACATAGGATGCAAATTAAGTTTAGTACAACAAGGTCTCAAATTCGACTAGATCCAGTGTCCAAGTTTTTGGGAATGGATCATGTCCTCCCACATACTCCTCTTTAGCTTCATCCATCGGTGTGTGCGTAAATGACCGTCCCTCTTACCTGTGGTACAACACGGCGGTAGCGTCTTGAGCTACATATAATGTGTAGACCAACATTGAGTGAATGTATGAATCAACAAGTTTAGCAAGAGGAAGTAAAACTTACCATCTACCCCATGCTTTCGCGTGCAATGGCCACCTTCCCTCGAGCTGGTGACCAAATTGCAGAACTTGATGGCGCTGACCTGGATAGCGTGCTAGCGATACGACAACTATCTCACGTTGCGCGGGTCGCATGATGTACACGTCGTAGGGCGCAATGTGCTTTCCCGCGTGAAACTTTTCATGCATTTGCTCCCAGAAGGGCGGCCCTCTGGTCCTGCCTATGAAATCCGTGGATCTGACCAACCACACATTACACAACTCATCCTCCATGGTGAGTAGCTCACCATCCTTCATACCCTAAAAAGCGATATAGCATTTGAAAATAAGCTCAATGACACTTGATCGAACACCTGCGGACGTGGTGTCCGTCATGGAGGTCATCGACGAAGCGAAGTGTACTGAGTACGAGCGGCTCGAGGCTAAAAGCTCCGTCGGAGCAGCGGCGAAGCGCGTTAGTGTTGGTTGCGGATGTCCCGCAATGCCTCTGTGGCGGCGGAGGCGAACAACGGCGGTGGAGATGGAGAATCGTATGCAAAGCAAGCGGGAGAAAGGCGGAGTGGAAGGAAATGGGACGGGAGGGGGATTGGGTGGGCAGGAAGTGTCGAGTCCTAAATTTGGTGTCCTCCTGCAAACCCCCACTTTTGTCTCCAATTTGCAGGAGGAATCGAGTCCGGACCGCCTCGCGGACCGATACAGGTCAGCGTTGGATGGCTACCACAGCCCAGATAGCGCGGTCCGGACGGTTCAGGAGGTTCTGGGTCCGCCTTAGAGATGCCCATCTCCAACGCCTACTCGTAAATTTCCTCCCACATCCGTCCTAGTTTTTTCTGAAGGTCCGCTCGTTCAAATAGCCGCATAAATAGAGTTCAGACGTTCAAATAGCCGCATACATAGAGTACAAACATTCAAATAGTTGCATGCAGCATTTCAAATTTAAAAAGGTTCAAATATTACATTCCTACATTGTTGTCCCCTTTAGCATACGAATGCTCAATCAGATATTCAGTCAACTGCTTGTGAGTTGGTCGATGCGGGATTTGTTGATGCATTTGCAAACTCTTCAAATGTGGTCGGATTCTGGTATGGAAGTTCTATAGGATCACCCATCTTCTCAAATTCTAGAGCTGCGGCAGCATCCTCATCCTCATCCTTGATGATCATGTTGTGCATGATCACACAACATGTTATTTACCTCTCACAAGGTCTCTGGATCTCATTGTTTAGCAGGTCCATGAACAACTACAAAACGGGGCTGCAGAAATCCAAATGCCGTTTCTAGCTGCTTCTTGTCTTTGAGCAAAGTAATACTTTTCTGGCCAACTGGGTTAGAGATGAGTGCTTGACAAAAGGTAGCCCACGAGGATAGATACCATCAACCAGATATGTACTCATGTCCATTGACAATATAGTGGCAAGGGGAGCTTTTACTTGATTAGCCTACATAAGCAATGGTGATCACGACAGCATATTTGATGTCATTATGAGACCGGACATGCCAAAAAAGCATGCAAAATCCATAGATCATGTGATGCAACGCTTTTAATAATGACGGTGGGCTTCTTAATATGAACCTGATATTGCCCTTGTAAAGCCTTCGGACACTTTTTCATTTTCAATGCATGCAGTCAAGAGATCCAAGAAAACGGACCACCCTCTTGCTACTCAGATTGCCAAGAGCCTCTCGGTTATCGCCACGATTGGTTCTATCAGTGCGAGGTCCAAACACCTCGACCACGGCGGTTGCAAACCATGGCATCTCCGCAAATGCTCTCGGACATCCGTGAGTACTCTTCTCACGATTCAAAGACCATGCCATATGCAAGCATCAAGAGTGCGACCGTGCGCCACGGTAACGAGAGAATCAATCGTTCCCAAAGCGTCCTTCTTGAAGACAAAGTAGTCATCATAGGACCGCCATGGTACAAACAATCAAAGACAGTCCTGCGCATCTGAAAGCGCCGGTAAGCGGTCAGCGAAGAGTGCATCAGGGGCAAAGTAAGTGACCATTAGTGTCAAATGGCCACGCGCCCTGTTGCAGTTGAGCACTCGATGACCCTCCACGTCTTTAAGAACCGCCTGCATCATTGCTATCTCATCCGTGTAGTTCTCCTCATCGGATGAGCCGTCAGACGATTCAACATAGTGTTTGTATATATACTCTAAATCGGAATCCATTGCTTGAAAGAAGAAGGAACAACTTTTTTAGCTCTGTCAATTCATCGAACAGTTGGCGTGCATGGTGAGTATAGCAGCGGATAGTACCTGACGGGGTGGTCGGAGGATATGGGTTGAACGACGACGAAGGAGAAGCAGGGTGATGAAGAAGTAGAGTTCCGACAGGAGAGTGACATGACGGCTGGGATGGTGAAGCGCGGCGAAGGCAAAAAGAAAGAGCGAATGAGAGAAAATGGGAAGGATGGATACACGGGTCTGAGCGACAGAGAAGTGACTGCGGTTTCCGCCAAGGAGTAACCGTAGCTGGTGCTCCCGTTTACTCAGGACGCACGACCGAACCCACGAGAACTCCCGATAAAAAGAAACCACAATAGCTCAATAAAACGCTCTGGGCGTCAATTTGATGTGCCTTCGAGAAAAGGCCAGCCCATTTTGGACGCTGGGAAGAAATCAAAACAGCACTGTAGGGACCAACAACGTAATGAACTGGTTTCACTGCGGTCCAACACTGTAGCGACCGTTCCTGTAGTGCCGGTATTATTGGACGGTTTTATTTTGAACAATTTTATCTATACATTGAACATTTCTGTAATACAGTATATGATGGACATTTTTATATGCATGCAGCTGAACTTTTTTTGTAATATCGGTGAACATTTCAGACAAAGCGCATGCATCCAGCGGACCGATGAGGTGCCGTGTTGAATTGTTGAATGCCTTGCAGCGTCTGAACACCTCAGTCCGGACATTTCCGGCTGTTTTGAAGGTCCGTGTTAAAGATGCCCTTAAGCTGTTGTCTCGCTATCAAGTTCTAATCGTCCTAACACTTTCAAATAGCAAGATTTGAAATGGGATCGAATGTAGTCGTTGTCTTTGAAACAACTTTGTCCAAGGCAAGGGAGGGACGGAATGGTGTGTTAATTTCGTATTCTACATCAAGGTTGGCGATAGGTTTTGGGTAGTAGAAGCCATTGTTCCTTACCTTCCAGATTTCCTTTCTGCTCTATCCTTCTCTTGCACTTGTCTTTTCTTGTATTGCGTGCAATTTTGATACTCAACGTGAATATGTGAACCACATCAGCCGCACCACCGATGACTCGGCTAGTAGAAAAGGGGCAATGGCCCGAGCAGTCAGCCCATTAGTTCGGTTCTGCGAACCAGGACCAATGGAGTATTGTCGATTCGTGATCCCGAGGGCGGCCGGGGCCTCGTGGGCATTAGCCCGATTCGTTTGGCCTATTGGTCCCGGTTGGTGGGGCGAACGGGACCAATGGCCTCGCTCTGGCCCACAACCATTTGTCGGTTGGTGGCTGAGCAGGACAAAGACTCCCTTTAGTCGGTTCATGCCACCAGGACCAATGAAATGCCTATATATACCCCTTGGCGTGAAGCAGAGCACTTGCTGTTTTTTTTTACGCCGAGGGGAGAGGGCTGGTGGTGCTCTAGCTCACCTCCTATGCACACAAGGTGTTCGATGGAATGCCGAGCCACACTACTTAGCTTTCTCCTCTCAAGCTCAACCTCCAAGCTCCATTTCCTCAATATTTGTCTAGGTTTAGCGGTCCGTCACGCCCGTCCCGTCTTCACCGCCGTCGATCACCCGCCGATCTCATCGCGGCACCACCGTGGTGAGCCTCTTGTTCTTATCTTCTTTACGAAAGGAAAAATATTCTTACTTGTATGTTTAGATAGATACTTGTATTATTTTCTTACTTTTATTATTGCATCTTATATAGTGCGATGGTTTTAGTATCTGCCCCGTCGGCCCTCGTCCATCTATGATTCGGATGTGGTATATATTATCTTTTCATAATTATTGGTTCATTTATTGTTTATGAAAATTATGCCGAATAACGTGACATAGATTTTATTTATCCAGGAGGTTGTTGAACGGAAATTCAACCGACCCTATTGTCGAGAGGTTAAATTTAGTTGAAGAAGAAAACAATTTCTTGAAGGAAAAATAAAAAACTTGAGGAGGAGAAGATGATATTGGAGTTGCATGTTGCGGTTGTCGTCGGTGATCACAAGATCAAGATGGATGCAATGCGCTTGAAGATTAGAAAGATTAGAAAATATGTCATTCATACTAGAGGCTTGGTATCATTATGCCGTTGGATCAGTTGTTACCTTAGTTGCGATTATGATCGCATTTGTTTCGCATTGAAATGTTTTACATAGTTTCAATTTATGGTTTAATTAATTTAGATGCTCTGCGAGCTTTATGTTGTTAGATGAGAACTATGTATGTACTTTGGTTTTTATGTGATGATGAACTTCTATTAATTTGGTCATAATTATCTATTCATGATGTTACTGTAATGATTTTGACACATAATTATATATAATGCCGCAGATGAACGGTAATGGATGTCTTGTGAGACACACCTCAAGAGTACATTAAGGCGTGCATGATTTTCTCGAAGTGGCTGAGGCAAACAAGCAGAATGGTTTTATGTGTTGTCCATGCCCTATATGTGGGAATCTGAAGTCTTACTCGACGGAAAATCCTTCACACCCACCTACTTTACAAGGGTTTCATGCCACACTATAATGTTTGGGCGAGGCACGGAGAAATAGGGGTTATGATGGAAGGCGGAAGAAGAAGAAAATCGATGACAACTATGTGCCCCTGAATACGGTGATGCTCTTGAACATCAAGAGGAACCAGGCGATGTGCGCGATGATCTTTGTGAGGCGAAGCTGCTGAAGATCAAGAGGAACGGGCGATGTGCGATGATGCTGCAGGTGAAGCTGCTGAAGATCAAGAGGAACGAGACGATGTGCCGATGATGATGATCTCCGCGGGTCATTGTCGATGCAAGGGCATAATCACGAAAGTCAAAGGAGAAGCTGAAGTTCGATCGCATGTTAGAGGATAAAAAAGGTTGTACCCCAATTGCGAAGATGGCAACACAAAGCTCGGTACCGTCTTGGAATTGCTGCGGTGGAAGGCGAGAGAATCTTGTGCCGATAAAGGATTTGAGAAGCTCTGAAAATATTGAAGAAGAAGCTTCCAAGGATAACAGTGCGGACGGTACATACATAACAAAGAAGGTCGTATGCCCTTTAGGATTGGAGGTCAGAAGATACATGCATGCCCTAATATTTGCATCCTCTACCATGGTGCATACAAGGATCTGAGCGCATGCGGTATGCGGTGCATTGCGGTATAAGATCAGACGAGATGACCCTGGTGTCACGCCCAATATGCGATACTATCCTAAAGAGACTCAAAGGTCCCACCAAGGATAGAACCACATATTGAAGCGCTTTTGCAAGGTGGATATCATTACATCAACATTACATAATAGATGGGGATATATCAATACATACGATGTCACATGAATACAACAATACAACATACACGATTAACACCCGACTACGGATGAATCATAAACAGAAACTCAAACAACATCCACCCTGCTAGCCCAGGCTGCCGACCTGGAACCTATCCCCTGATCGACGAAGAAGAAGAAGGACTCAAAATCAAGCAAGCATCGCTCTCGCGTCATGATCATCGCAAAACCTGAACCTGCAAATGTTGTTGTAGTAAAACTGTGAGCCACGAGGACTCAGCAATCCCATTACCATGGGTATCAAGACTAGCAAAGCTTAAAGGGAAAGGAAGGGGTAAAGTGGTGAGGTTGCAGCAGCGACTAAGCATATATGGTGGCTAACTTACGCAATATAAGAGCGAGAAGAGAGCAAAGCGAAGCGGTCGTGAAGCTAGCAATGATCAAGAAGTGATCACGAACTCCTACTTCGTCAAACATAACCCAAAACCGTGTTCACTTCCGGACTCCGCGAAAAGAGACCATCATGGCTACACACGATTGATGCATTTTAAATCGAATCTGGTGTCAAGTTCTCTACAACTGGATATTAACAAATTCCCATCGCCACATAACGCGGGCACGACTCTCGAAAGTTTATACCTGCGGGGTGTCCCAACAACCCATGATAAGCTCTCGCGATCAACGAAGGATATTCCTTCTCCGGGAAGACCCGATCGGGTAGGAATCCCGGTTTACAAGACATTTCGACAATGGTAAAACAAGACCAGCAAAGCCGCCCGGATGTGCCGACAAATCCGACAGGAGCTGCACATATCTCGTTCTCGGGGCACACGGATGAGCAGACGTCGGGTTGGCATAGACCCTAATTGCCCGAGGCGCGGACATCGCTTCGGTTTGGACCCACTTTCGAGAGAAGCGGCCGGGGGCTAAAATAAAGATGACCCTCGGGCTCCGAAACCCAAGGGAAAAAAAGGGCATAGGTGAGGCAAATGGTAAAACCAATGTTGGGCCTTCTTTGGAAGAGTCTTATTCAAAGCGAACTGTCAAGGGGTCCATAAATCACCCAACCGCGTTAGGGGCGCAAAATCCGGGAACATAATACCGATATGGCGGAAACTAGAGGCGGCAAGAGTGGAACAAAACACCAGGCATAAGGCCGAGCCTTACACCCTTTACCAAGTATATAGATGCATTAATAATATAAGAGATATTGTGATATCCCAATATAAACATAATCCAACATGAAGCAATCTTCATCTTCACGCAACTAACAGCGCTATAAGAGGGCTGAGCAAAAGCGGTAACATAGCCAAACAACGGTTTTCTAGGAAGGGTGACAAAGGTTAGAGGTTCATGGCAATTTGGGAGCTTGATAAGCAAGTGGTAGCATGCAGCATAGCGATAGAGCGAAGCAACTAGCATAGCAATGATAGTAGTGAGATCCAGGTAGCGGTCATCTTGGCTGAAATTCCGCTAGGAAGAAGAAGCGAGTCCATGAAGAAGATGAGCGGGAGTAGTCGAGCGAATCCTCACAACTCGGAATGAAACCGAAGCTAACGAGAGAAGCAACCGGAAAGAAACAAACACCATGGTAAATTCACAAGCATAAACATGGCATGATGCATAATCAAGTATGATGCATGTCGGATTAAATGTTGTTAACATGGCAAGAGGTGAAGCATAATAAAACTACCTATCTAGGCAATTTTAAATGAGGCGGAACAACAAACAACAATTCGGAAAATCCCCACATGCATTTAGCATTTTAATGCAAACACAATTTTAAACATTTTAAATGTTGTTATCATGATCACGAATGACATATGCAAGTTTTAAGAAATTTTATGAAAATGTTGACATGAGCATGATCTGAGGCATTTGTCGCTATGGCTGAAAGGAAAAGGGTGCCACGACGACAAATCCGAAAATGATGCCACGACAACATATCGGTTCCGTTAGCTCATGGAATACGGTGCAAAAGGAAGCGTCGCGGATGTGCGGAACATGCTAGAGATGGTGGGGTGCTCCCGACTTCCGGGTTCCACGGGTTAGTGGCATGGAAAGCAGTGACAATTCGGACCACGGTGCAAGCGGTACATCTACAACACATGCATTCGGTCCACGGCGGTCGTTTCGGCGGTTATACCTTCGAAGCGTGCATTCGAGGCGGTTCACAAATGTCGAGGGAAGCAGTCGTTCACGAGTCGTAGTGGAAGTAGTCGTTCTCGCGACGGTAGTGGAAGTAGTGGTACACATCTTGCGATGGTAGTGGAAGTAGTGGTACACATCTTGGAGAGGACTTGCGAATCCGAGTTCTTGAGACAAGCGGGTACCCGTTCGCGTTGTAGTCGATGCATGGTTCGTAGGCGTTCGGTCGCCCGTAAAGTGCCTTTTGCACATCGTTACAAAGGTCGTACAGATCCGGAAGAGGACTTGGCGTTTCGTTCGGCACTTGTTTGAGCATCCGTGTGGTCTTGCGGTGGTGTACTTGGCGAATCGAGGCATTGGTAGTGGTACTTGGCGAATCCACGCTCGGTGGTCCTTGGACAGCGTCAACGACAGCGAAGCGCGATCACGAGGACTTGGCGCGATCACGAGGCGGCGATCGCGGGACTTAGCGGCGTGGATGCAGCGACAGCGCAAGCGAGGCACCACAGCTCGGAAACATGGCGGGGTGGCGAGCGCGGGAAGCCGAGATCCACGGATCTGGCGAAGCACTCCGGCAACGCGTCGTTCGGTGGAAAGCATGGGCGGCCACGGCGATGGTGGAGCAGGAAGGCGAGGCTGGCACAAGAGCTTGAAGCGCGGGTGCCATGGCGCTGTCGCGATGAGCTGCTGCTGCTCGATCTGACGAGAGGCAGCGAGGGGCGGAGTTGGAGGCGGCTGCGCTCCAGCGGTTGAAAACGAGCAGCGATAGCGCGACACTCTAGGAGGCAGCGAGTAGAGAGGGCGGCGAGGCGAGGCAGTGGTGGAGGTCGCTAGCTTCTCCTGATCGGGATGAGGATGGAGGGCTTGTCCTTGTGAGTGGTGGTGCGAGGGAGAGAGTGGAGGAGAGATCGAGAGGAGGGTTCTTGCGAGGGGATCGGCTAGGGTTAAGGCGCGGAGCTGGGCCTTGGGCCAAGCTGGTCGGATGGATGCAAGTGGCAGCTGGGCTTCTCTCTCTCCCACTCTAAAGAAAATAAAAACAAAGCAGAGATAAGAAAGAAAAGAAAAGAGGTTAGGGAAAAAGTTAAACACACGGATAATTTTCCGGACTCACAAAAATGTGCAGTCCATGAAAATAGCAGTGGCAAGATTGCAGGAATTAAATTCAAACTAATTTGAATTTAATTCAAATGGTTTGAACTAGGACAAGGTTTAGGAGTGGCCAAAATGTTGAGATTTTGGTAGAGCTCAGAAAGTGATGAAAGAATATAGGGCAAAGTTTGGAGACCAAACTTGAAGCGAGAAAAAGGCACGGAACTATTTTGCAAGTGTGTTATGGTTAATTCCAAAGTTAATGGAATATTTTAATATAGCTCCCTAATTATCGAGAGGCTATGTTATAAAGAGAAATCACCATGTGAATCCCTCGATTTAAATGGATCAAAGACCCATGCAATTTGTTTGAGTTTTAGTTGGTTTGAGAAATTGATGGCATGATGACATGAAGCAATGCAAAAATTAAAAGAGCAAGCACAAACGAAACACACGGTTGATCACAAAAATATAGAAGTCTTACGGATCGTCGGTCTCGAGGCGTTACAACACTCCACCACTACAAGAGGATCTCGTCCGAGATCTAGTATGGCACCGGAGAAAGCGGAAGAGGAAGAGGAGGTAAAACTAAGTTGCTTTTTGTGAGCAGGTGAAACCACGAACCTTGAGAGGTTGAGCAATTGAAAAGAAAGAGTACAACAGAGATGAATGAGATTGCAAACAATTCGTTAGAAAAGAGGAACAAGGAACATTATGAGACTTGAAGGTTGCAAAGACATAAATCAAGAGTTTAATGGACAAGATAGAATTCGAAACCACTCCGGTTAAAACAAGATGAGAGAGGAAGAATTTGGGTAGCACTCCGGTTGAACATGGAAGGAATAGAACGTGAACTTGAGAAGATAGGATGATACTTGATGAAATCAACAACACACTGCCTCTAGAACTATTGAAAGAATAGCACAAGGGGTAAGAAGGATTTCAGACAGCAGTCCGGTTGAAAAGAGAGGCAAAACTTGATAAGATGAAAGAACTTGAATGAGAACACAACACTCTGGTTAAATGGATAAGCAAGAAAATAACATGAACTTGACAAAACGAGGTGATGGGTGAAGAGCACAACATCACAATGCCTCCGGAAGAATTGAAAGAATGGAATGGAATGAACGGAGGAAAACTTGATCTTGAAAGAGAAATCTTACAGGAAATGCTAGAACGGAGTTGTTGGATTATCAACAACGAAAGGATAAGCTTGTTATGGGCTTATGGAAAACATCTCAAAATTATGAGGTGATCTCCGACCACAAATGAAAATGGTTGAAAAGCTGAGAAGATCGAAGAAATGCAAAACTCCACTTCAAAAGAATATGGAGGATTAATTGAACTTCAAGATGCAAGAAGAAAAGATACTTGAGCTCCTTCAACAAGAATCTTGATGAACACTAGAAGAATGAATTAAATCATGAAGAACCACTGTGAAGAACTCCGGTGACGAAAGGATGGTGAGATAGAATGAAGGATGAAAGAAAAAGATGAGCCTTGCGATGATTTAGATAGGCCTTCGCGACGGAACAAGCGAGAAGCTTGGAACTCCGGAAAGAAAAGGCGAACAACTTAGAACCGAGAAATTATTCAACATAAACAATCTCCAAAGGAAGGAATTAATCAACTTGATGAAAGAAGAATAAGAATTAAGTTATGCTTATCCTCCAGCAATTATATTGATATATTGATGAGAAGCAATGAATTGCATACAACTTATTCCCATTGGAAAAGATTAAGGGGAAATATAGCGAAATTTGGGAAAAACTTCAAGAACCACGGTAGGATTGGAAAAACGAATGAATATATGTGATAAGAGCGGAAAAAGGAATCTTGAGCGAACCACCGTAAAATTGAAAATGAATGAAGAAAGAAGAGCGAATCACGGGAAGAATTAGAAAGCAGCGTTGATACTTGAGGAATTTAGATACAAATGAGCGAATATATCACGAGATGATTAGAGAATACTTGAATGATGCACGGTAAGATTTGGAGAGCGAGAGCTGAAAGCTGAGAATGAGGAATTATGACATGATGGCCTACGGAGGAAAGAAATGGGAACAACTCATGAAATGCTCGGATGGGTGAAAAGAATTCCCAATCGAAAACAATTATGAGAGGATGGCATCAACTTGAACTACGCTTCTTTGGAAGAATGGGTAAGGATTTAAGAGGAACTCTTCTTTGATCTTGGTGTGACGAAACACCACCAAAATTACTGAGATACGGGAGAATGAAAGCGAAGAGTTGAGCCAACAATGAAAAGAATTTGAAAAGCGATCTTGGAGAAGGCATGTGGTGATGGGATCCATTCTTCGTCACACTTTGAAAAGAATTTGAGAATAACTCCGGAGAATTAGAAGAGTCGGGTAAGATCACGGGAAAAGACACGTGGGTTAGGGCCCTCAAAAAAACACCGTTGAAAAATTTTAAGAGAGATTGCACGGTTGAATTAAGCGGCTTGAATGAGATAACAACCTCAAAATAACTTGAGCGATGAGCGGATAGAGAATGGAAACACGAATCTTGTGAGATATCTTCACACTCGAGAAAAAAATGAATAGGAAAAAGTGAATGATTAAGAGGTGCATCGGCATGAGAAAGCATTAGAAGCGAGAAAGGAATATGATGAATATCGAAAGCTTGAATTGGGTCCACGGAGAAGAAACAACAAATAAGGATGATGAACTTGAAACTGTTGAGCATCTTCATGGGAAATCACGGATAAGAACATTGAAAGAAAAGAATGAAGAGACTTCCACAAATAAATAATACATGATTAAAAATCTGAGTCCTTGAAGAAAAAGGGTGAGAGGCGGAAAACAAAAGGCAACTTGGGACGGATGAAATGGATACGGTGAGAAAACTTAGAGTTGATCTTGCGGATGTTGAAAATGATCGGATCCACTTGAAGAGAAACACGCCGGTTTGGAAAAGAATTGACATGACAATCTCGATAAACAAGAAGGATTAGCACTCTCATAGAAATATAAGAACACCGCTTGAAAGGTATGGAATCAACACTTGCCATTGAAGCAACTCGAATACCACAACTCAAAACAAAACAAAGGATTTGGCTTGCAGAATAAGCCGGAACAAATACAAATGATAGAGATTTACCCAATCTCATATCATGCATTTGTCGGAAAGATATTCTCTGAGCTACTTGAATTCCACCTATAAACTCCGAAACTTTACGGTTATGCAATCTGGTGTTGGGGATACGGGGACACAAAATATATCACCCAAACTAACAATACCTAGATCCATTTGTATCCATCCTTCAACACATAACCAAGAAAACTCCGAAATCGTGTACCTCAACCTTGAAAAGCATCCGTTATACAAGCTATGGCAATACTCCCGAACTCCCTAATCTTGGGTGGCGTCGAGGTTATCTCACCAACAACTGCATAAAAGAGATTTTCGATGTCGGCAAAACTCGGTATTCAGAGGCTGCAGCGATAAAATTGTGGCGACAACACCTCGGAGCTCAACTCCCGGGACACTGCCACAACCCCTAAATGTCGGGAGGCACCAAGAACAATGTTCTCGTCATAAAACCATCGGAACGATCCCAAGATACCCGCGTGATCCTAAAAAAATTTAGTGAAATTTGAGGAGAGGAAAGACAAAACATCTACGTCAGGAGGCCTCACCAGAGCGACGAAGGGACTGAGGAGTAAAAATAATCCCAATCTCCGATATATATAATCCTAAGACTCAAAATAGTTTTCTTCTAGACTCAACAACGGCCAACAATCAAGGGGGCTCCTATGGTCGGTCGAGGCTCTGATACCAACTTGTCACGCCCAATATGCGATACTATCCTAAAGAGACTCGAAGGTCCCACCAAGGATAGAACCGCATATTGAAATGCTTTTGCAAGGTGGATATCATTACATCAACATTACATAATAGATGGGGATATATCCAATACATACAATGTCACATGAATACAACAATACAACATACACGATAAACACCCGACTACGGATGAATCATAACGAAACTCAAACAACATCCACCACCTTTAGCCAGGCTGCCGACCTGGAACCTATCCCCTGATCGACGAAGAAGAAGAAGGACTCCAAATCAAGCAAGCATCGCTCTCGCGTCATGATCATCGCAAAACCTAAACCTGCAACTGTTGTTGTAGTAAAGCGTGAGCCACGAGGACTCGGTAATCCCATTACCATGGGTATCAAGACTAGCAAAGCTTAAAGGGAAAGGAAGGGGTAAAGTGGTGAGGTTGCAGCAGCGACTAAGCATATGTGGTGGCTAACTTCATAATATAAGAGCGAAGAAGAGCAAGAAAGCGGTCGTGAAGCTAGCAATGATCAAGAAGTGATCTGAACTCCTACTTCGTCAAACATAACCCAAAACCGTGTTCACTCCCGGACTCCGCGAAAAGAGACCATCACGGCTACACACGGTTGATGCATTTTAAATCGAATCTGGTGTCGAGTTCTCTACAACGGATAAATTCCCATCGCCACATAACGCGGGCACGACTCTCGAAAGTTTATACCTGCGGGGTGTCCCAACAGCCCATGATAAGCTCTCGCGATCAACGAAGGATATTCCTTCTCCCGGAAGACCGATCAGACTCGGAATCCGGTTTACAAGACATTTCGACAATGGTAAAACAAGACCAGCAAAGCCGCCGGATGTGCCGACAAATCCCGATAGGAGCTGCACATATCTCATTCTCGGGCACGGATGAGCAGACGTCGGGTTGGCATAGACCCTAATTGCCCGAGGCGCGGACATCGCTTCGGTTTGGACCAGCACTCGAGAGGAGAAGCGGCCGGGGGCTAAAATAAAGATGACCCTCGGGCTCCGAAACCCAAGGGAAAAAAGGGCATAGGTGAGGCAAATGGTAAAACCAATGTTGGGCCTTCTTTGGAAGAGTCTTATTCAAAGCGAACTGTCAAGGGGTCCATAAATCACCCAACCGTGTTAGGGGCGCAAAATCCGGAACATAATACCGATATGGCGGAAACTAGAGGCGGCAAGAGTGGAACAAAACACCAGGGCATAAGGCCGAGCCTTCCACCCTTTACCAAGTATATAGATGCATTAATAATATAAGAGATATTGTGATATCCCAACATAAACATAATCCAACATGAAGCAATCTTCATCTTCACACAACTAACAGCGCTATAAGAGGGCTGAGCAAAAGCGGTAACATAGCCAAACAACGGTTTTCTAGGAAGGGTGACAAAGGTTAGAGGTTCATGGCAATTTGGGAGGCTTGATAAGCAAGTGGTAGGTAGCATAACATAGCGATAGAATGAAACAACTAGCATAGCAATGATAGTAGTGAGATCGAGGTAGCGGTCATCTTGCACGAAATCCGCTAGGAAGAAGAACGAGTCCATGAAGAAGATGAGCGGGAGTAGTCGAGCGAATCCTCACAACTCCGGAATGAAACCGAAGCTAACGAGAGAAGCAACCGGAAAGAAACAAACAACATGGTAAATGCACAAGCATAAACATGGCATGATGCACAATCAAGTATGATGCATGTCCGGATTAAATGTTGTTAACATGGCAAGAGGTGAAGCATAATAAAACTACCTATCTAGGCAATTTTAAATGAGACCGGAACAACAAACAACAATTCCGGAAAATCCCCACATGCATTTAGCATTTTAATGCAAACACAATTTTAAACATTTTAAATGTTGTTATCATGATCACGAATAGCGTATGCTAGTTTTAAGCAATTTTATGAAAATGTTGACATGAGCATGATCACGAGGCATTTATCGCTATGGCTGAAAGGAAAAGGGTGCCACGACGGCGAATCCGAAAATGATGCAATGGCAACATATCGGTTCCGGTAGCTCATGGAATACGGTGCAAAAGAAGCGTGCGGATGTGCGGAACATGCTAGAGATGGTGGGGTGCTCCCGACTACGGGTTCCCGGGTTAGTGGCATGGAAAGCAGTGACAATTCGGACCACGGTGCAAGCGGTACATCTCATACAACACATGCATTCGGTCCACGGCGGTCGTTTGGCGGTTATACCTTGAGCGTGCATTTGGCGGTTCACAAATGTCGAGGAAGCGATCGTTCACGAGTCGTAGTGGAAGTAGTCGTTCTTGCGGACGGTAGTGGAAGTAGTGGTACACATCTTGCGGCGGTAGTGGAAGTAGTGGTACACATCTTGGAGAGGACTTGCGAATCCGAGTTCTTGAGACAAGCGGGTACCGTTCGCGTTGTAATCGTGCATGGTTCGTAGGCGTTGATGCGCCGTGTAAGTACTTAACACATCGTTACAAAGGTCGTACCAGATCGGAAGAGGACTTGGCGTTTTGTTCGGCACTTTCGTTCGAGCATCCGTGTGGTCTTGCGGTGGTGTACTTGGCGAATCGGAGGCATTGGTAGTGGTACTTGGCGAATCCACGCTCGGTGGTGGAAGTCGCTAGCTTCTCTGATCGAGATGAGGATGGAGGGCTCGTCCTGTGTGTGTGTGAGGAGAGAGTGGAGGAGAGATCGAGAGGAGGGTTCTTGTGAGGATCGGCTAGGGTTAAGGCGCGGAGCTGGGCCTTGGGCCAACTGGTCGGATGGATGCAAGTGGCAGCTGGGCTTCTCTCTCTCACCCATTCTAAAGAAAATAAAAACAAAACAGAGATAAGAAAGAAAAGAAAAGAGGTTAGGGAAAAAGTTGGACACACGGATAATTTTCCGGACTCACAAAAATATGCACAGTCCATGAAAAATAGTAGTGGCAAGATTGCAGGAATTAAATTCAAACTCATTTGAATTTAATTCAAATGGTTGAACTAGGACAAGGTTTAGGAGTGGCCAAAATGTTGAGATTTTGGTAGAGCTCGGAAAGTGATGAAAGAATATAGGGCAAAGTTTGGAGACCAAACTTGAAGCAGAAAAGGCACGGAACTATTTTGCAAGTGTGTTATGGTTAATTCCAAAGTTAATGGAATATTTTAATATAGCTCCCTAATTATCGAGAGGCTATGTTATAAAGAGAAATCACCATGTGAATCCCTCGATTTAAATGGATCAAAGACCCATGCAATTTGTTTGAGTTTTAGTTGGTTTGAGAAATTGATGGCATGATGACATGAAGCAATGCAAAAATTAAAAGAGCAAGCACAAACGAAACACACGGTTGATCACAAAAATATAGAAGTCTTCTGGATCGTCAGTCTCGGGGCGTTACACCTGGTGATGTTGACGGCGAGCCTCCCATGAAGAGGGTTCCTGCGAAGGTGATTTGGTATGCTCCTATAATACCACGGTTGAAACTTCTGTTCAGAAACAGAGAGCATGCCAAGTTGATGCGATGGTACAGTGAGGACCGTAAGAAATACGAAGTTGAGAGCACCCGTGACGAATTGTGATGGAGAATAATCGAGAGAAAGTACGGGATGAGTTTGCAAAGGACCCAAGGAGCGTATGGTTTGCTTTAAGCGATGGCATTAATCCTTTAGGGAAGCGAGCAGCAATCACAGCACCTGGCCCGTGACTCTATGTATGTATAACATTCCTCCTTGATGTGCATGATCACGGAAGTTCATTATGATGCAGTTCTCATCAAGGCCCTAAGCAACCCGGCAAGGACATTGATGTGTACCTAAGGCCATTAGTTGAAGAACTTTTATAGCTGTGGAATGGAAGCGATGTGCGTCGTGGGATGAGCACAAAAGGAGAATTTGACCTAAAGGCGTTGCTGTTCATGACCATTAATGATTGGCCGCTCATGATAACCTTTTAGGACAAACAAACAAGGATACCACGCATGCACACACTGTTTACTTGACACCGATAGTATATACAGGAAGCTGCGGGAAGAATGTGTACACAGGCCATCGTCGATTTCTTTGACCAACCATCAATGTAGAAAGAAAGGCAAGCATTTCAAAAGCGAGGCAGATCACGGAAGAAGCCGCCATGCGTACCGGTGATCACGTACTTGCTATGGTCAATGGTTTACGTAATCTTTTGGAAGGTCGGCGGACTAGCTGTTCGAATGATCTTGAGAATCACGCACCCATGTGGAAGAAGAAATCTATATTTTGGGACCTACCCTCTTTGGAAAGACCTAGAGGTCCGCTCTTGATCGGCGTGATGCGTGACGAAGAACCTTTGCGTGAACCTGCTAGGCTTCTTGGGCGTGTATGGGAAGACAAAAGATACACGAGGCGCAGGAGGACCTGCAGCGCTTACGAAAAAGAGGCATGCCTCGAAGCGGTATGAAGGTCTGCGCCACTACGCTCTTCTGAAAGAAGAAATAAATCTTCTTTGAATGCCTGCTTTCGATATGAAGGTCGGTGGCTTCTAAATCGAATATAAAGGGAATAATAAATATGCGGAGAAAAAGTTACGGAACCTAAAGTCTCATGAGCGCCATGTGATTATGGCCAAGCTGCTTCCATTTGCATTGAGGGGCTTCTACCGAAAAGCGTCCGATTAGCCATTGTGAAGCTATGTGCATTCCTCAATGCAATATCTCGGAAGGTGATCGATCCAGAAATCGTACCAGCGCTAAGGAGTGATGTGGCGCAATGTCTTGTCGGTTTGAGCTGGTGTTCCCGTCCTTCTTCAATATCATGGCCTTGCGTCCTAGTTCATCTAGTCGGTGAGATTGTCATTCCTGGGCCGTATTTCTACACAATATGTTCCCCTTTGAGAGGTTCATGGGAGTCCTAAAGAAATATGTCGTAACGCGCTAGGCGAAGGAAGCATCTCCATGGGCCATCAAGCAGAGGATGTCATCGGGTTTTGTGTTGACTTCATTCCTGGCCTTAAGAAGATAGGTCTCCCTAAATCGCGGTATGAGGGGTATTGGAAAAACACGCTTGGAAGGACTCAATAATATCACGAGGACGGATATTCTTGGTCTCAAGCACACTACAGTTTCTGAGAACTCTACCTTGGTGACCCGTATGTTGATGAACACAAGAACGATCTGCGCTCCAAACACGGGCGATCGACAAATGGATTACATGTGAACACATCAAGACTTTTAGCAGTTGGTTGGAAACCGTCTCGGAGGTGACATCACTGTTTGTGATGAGCTGTACTTATTGTCTAGGGACCATCTTATTGTAATGATTTGGAAAGGATCTGAGATAAATGGGAATACATTTTACGATTGACCAAGATCAAAGAGCACCAACCAAAACAGCGGTGTCCTCTTTGATGCAGACAACCGAGAGGAAAGGACACATATTATGGTTACATAGTGGACATATGGGAACTTGACTACGGAGTAGATTTTAAGGTCCCTTTGTTTAAGTGCAAATGGGTCAATCATCGGGAGGCGAGTGCAGGTAGACCCACGATGCGGAATGACAACAGTGGATCTGAAAAATCTTGGGTACAACTGACGAACCGTTCGTCCTAGCCAATGATGTGGCACAGGTTATCTATGTGAAGGACATGTCTACGGACCGAGAAAAAGAAAAGATAAGGAAGCGAATACATCATACGATGAGCCAAAGCGCCACATAGTTCTTTCGGGAAAAGGGACATCACAGGAGTGGAGGGCAAGGCAGGACATGTGCGAAGAGTATGAAAAGTTTCATGAAATTCCTCCTTCAAAGTCAAGGCTGACCCAAGCATCTGATAAGCGATGAAGATTATCCATGGTTCTGACGCAATAAGCAAATGACACAAGCGAAGAAAAAGTGAATACTTTCTCCATAACTATTATGATGATACCATGCCAACTTTGTATGAGACAGTATGATACCATTGTCCGTTTTGTACATGCACATGCTATGCCAACTTTTGAGTTCATTTGAAAACTATGAATTTAGGTCGAATTTTCTCTATAGGTGCATCTATGTTCATTAGTCCACGGCCCATGCGGCTGCCCTGGCCCATGACCATTAGTCGGTTTGTGCCACAAACCGGGGACTAAAGGTTGGTCCTCGTTAACTCGAGTTTAGTCCCACCTCATGAACGAAGGCGCTCACACGGTTTATAAGCCCGTCCCTCTCTGCCTTGTTGAGCTCCTCTCAAAGTGAAAATAGATGCCCCTATCGAGAATTTGACCTAAATTCATAGTGAATTTCTCTAAAATTCATAGAAATTGATTATGAATTTAGGTTGAATTTTCTCTATAGGTGCATCTATGTTCATTTTTTAGTAAAGTTAATCACAAACTTGTGATTCACACAAATTCAAATAATTCAAATTTTAACTATTCAAATTTGAAAACTAATGGCACTAACAAAACAAAAACAAAATAAAGTAAAAACCAAAAGAAAGTAAATAATGCAGAAAACAAAACAAAAAACTGGAATAAAAATAAAAATAGCAACAATAAGTATTTTGTTGTAAGTAGAAACAAAATAAATAAATAAAGCAACAAAGAAAACAAAAAAAGTGTTTTCAAATTTGAAAACTAATGGCACTAACAGAAAGTTTATAATTTCTCTAAAACTAAAAGCAACAAATAATTAAAAATAAAGCAAAAACAAAAAAAAATAATGCAGAAAACAAAACAAAAATCTGGAAAAAAATAAAAGTAGCAACAATAAGTATTTTGTTGTAAGTAGAAACAAAATAAAATAAATAAAGCAACAAAGAAAACAAAAAAGTGTTTCAAATTTGAAAACTAATGGCACTAACAGAAAGTTTATAATTTTCTAAAACTAAAAGCAAAAAGAATTAAAAAATAAAGCAAAAAAAATAAAAAATAAATAATGCAGAAAACAAAACAAAAAACTGGAAAATAAAATAAAAATAGTGCAGCCTCTCTTGGGCCCCACGGCTGAATCGACTAGAAACCCTACATGGGCGAGATTCGGGCCCTTGAGGAGGCCAAGTAGCCTGGCACATAGTAATGATTAGGCCGGGCTTGCATTTGAGAGGAGCTCGAGAGGTGGGCGCAGCAGCTTATAAACCACTCTCGAGCCCTCTCAACTAGCGAGGTGGGACTAAACTTTTAAGCGTGAGGCAGCACAAGGCCTTTGGTCCCGGTTGGTGGCACCAACCGGGACTAAAGTGCAGTGGTCGGTTCATGGCACAAACCGGGACCAATGCCCCCTAGTCCGGTTGGTGCCTAACCAGACAAACGCCGCTCCCTTTGGGCTCTTGAAAAGAGGCATTTGGTCGGTTGGTGGCACCAACGGGACTATCACCTGCTAGTCGGTTCGTGCCACGAAAGGACCAAAACTTGCTATATAAGCAAAGACTTAGGAAATTTCACATTTCCTCATGA
This sequence comes from Aegilops longissima, assembly GCA_021605205.1. Lineage (NCBI taxonomy): Eukaryota > Viridiplantae > Streptophyta > Magnoliopsida > Poales > Poaceae > Aegilops > Aegilops longissima. Next base: position 31,527 of record JAHIAM010002945.1, read on the forward strand.
TTGCCCAACGGCCTTGAGCACATCGGCCCTTGAGCTGCCCAAGCGCCGCCCGCCGCCTCCGCCCGTCGGCATGTCATACGCCAAATCATCGCCGTCGCCCGCGCCCTCGCCCGGCGTAAATCGCCCGTGCCCTCTCCCGGCCTTGTCGCCCGCGCCATTTCTTGCCGTCGTCATGCCGCCAAATCCCCTGCCCCGCATGCCGCCCCTGCCCGTCGCCGTCGCCGTGCGCCGTCCCACCTTGACGATGTCGCCGCCTCTGTGAACCTTTTGTGCATCTGCTGCCCCCGCCTTCGTGCAATTTTTAATTATACATGCTATTTTACATGTTTTTACATTTTCATATATATATATATATGTATGTATATATTTTTAAATATATGTATTTTTGATGTATGTTCATATATGTATGTATGTATTTTACATGTTTTTGTATGTATGTATGTATTTTTCAATTGTAATGATGTTTTAAAAATACATATATGCAAAAGTTAGATTTTTAATTATAAAGTTTTATCTATATATGTTCTC
>JAHIAM010002946.1:0-54496 GCA_021605205.1 Aegilops longissima
TTGAAAGTTGGGAGGAGCTCGAGGATGCTTTTGGGCTAATTTTCAAGGACCTATGCCAGACCTCCGGATCTGAGACGATTTAAGTCCTATAATTCAACAGCCGGAGAGTCAGCCGAGAAGCTTTGGAACAAGTTTCTCACTAAGAAGAACCAAATCGTTGACTGCCCGGATGCCGAAGCCTTAGCAGCTTTCAAGCATAGCGTCCGAGACGAATGGCTCACCAGACACCTCGGCCAAGAAAAACCAAGAACAATGGCAGCCACTGACAAGCCTCATGACACTGCTTTTGCGCGGGGAAGATAGCTGGTTAGCCCTGTGCACCTGTGACCCAAGCACATCCGAAGTCAGGGATGGCAATGGAAAACCACGATGCGGTAAAGCAAGCGTCGAAATCTGAAGACAACCCGGATAATCTGGCGATCGCGCGGATTGAGAGCTCTCAACTAGGTCAGCGAAAAAAGCCATTCAAAGGCAGCGAGATGGACGTCCAGCCTAAACAAGATTGTAGACAAACTATATTAGATTCACGGCACCCGATAAACTTACAAATCACACCCCACGAGAGAATCTGGGTCTTCAAGCGAGCGGTAAGCTAAGCGCCCGAACACAAGGGGGAGACACCAAGTGAAGGCGAGGCGAGCCTCGCGCGAGGAAAAGCAGGGGGGAGAGAAAAATTTCCACGGAGGTTAAACCGGTAAACATGATCCGCGTGGCGAAGAGGAGAAGCAAGCGTGCACTCCGAGACACACGCGCCGTGAAACCCGTCACACCTAAGTTAAACCCTGGTTGGCACTTGCCCGATCACTTTTGATCGCGAGGATCACCGACAAGCATCCGACACGAAGGATTGGCTGCCTTGGTGTTTGACCCAATAATAAATGGATACCATCTCACACGAGTCCTTATGGGAATGGCGGCGTAATCTTAATCTGATATATCGGGACGCGATCCATGAAATGAGGATAGACCGACAATAATCAGCCGCAGTAATACTACCTTCAAGGGAGTAATACCAGGCCTAGAGGCCAGCTACAGGCTCTCTATTACTAGAGGTTGTATTGGTTCTCGACAACTTCGAAGCGAAAAGTTAACCTTCGACATCGCTCCATTCGAAGTGGCTATCAAGCACTACTTTCGAAGTGCGACTTTCACTCATTTAATGCAGTACCTCATTCGCTTCTCTCAAGCTTAACATGCGAGGTCCATGTGGCATCATCACCGTGCTCGGAAGCGTTGGCGTTCCTTACAAGCGGAGGAATGTCGGCGGCGGCTTTAACAACACTAAATGGCCTCTCAGCAGAATAAAGGATAGGTCATCAAGACCGCGGACACGGCTAGGCGAGTCCGGTAGCATTACTAACTATAACAGCTTAGATAAAACCGAGAATGGTTTGATGGTTATACCCATAGAGCGGCACCGGGGCTTCCAGCGATGTAATCAGGGCTAGTTAGGCTCAACTTGACTTATCTTGAATTTTAATGGTTTATTGAGAATACCCAATTTTTGTCATGAAAACTTTCACCTAAGTTCTTCTCATTTCTGAGATGACAATCGCGCCACACCGTCAGGATCTGCGCAGCGGAGACATAAGCGCGGAGCGTGCAGCGATGACCGCTCAAAGGTTTCTTTTAGATTAAGACCCTGCGTAAACCTTTTTTATTGTCTCTTGTTGTCACATCCTCCGGATACTTAGTATAGCAAGAAGGATCTTGGCGTTATTAACATTCGCGTCGAGCATTACGCGTGCACGGATACTCGGGGTTCATTATCAAGAGCCTTTGCTCAGCCCGACATATGTTATAAAGGCGAATACCTTAGGAGTGTTGGCGTCATAGTTGGCCTTATATGCATTAGCTCGAATCATGTCTTTGGTCAAATGTTGGGTTTCCGGCTCCCATGTTTTGCTACCTTCGTTCCGCTCTATCGGCTAAGGTGGCACCGGAGAACTCTGCGATTGTGCCTGGTTCATCGGATGAGCACCTCAATAGAAAGCAAAAGCAGCGCCATGATAAGCGCGAGACTGGTCAACCACTCGATGACTTAGTGGAATCTTGAGTTCCTCCGCATTAACGAAAGGCCATTTCCGGTCATATCGCCTGGCGCCCGTATTCGGACGGCAGCGGAGTACCGAGGCTATATAGTAGTCCCACCGTCAAACTCCTATGGCTAACACTACAAAAAAATACACTTCCGTGATGATACGTGTTTGTCACAGTAGGTCGCGTTTTTTGTCGTGCATGTACATCCATGACAAATTTATGGCGAGAATCAAGATAGTCATACTGTCTTCGTAGAAGTGTTCCATGACATTACGAAAATTATCATCACGGAAGTGTCCACTTCCATGACGATAAATCACGCATCCGCGAAGTGCTTTCGTCAAGGGTGACCGACCGTGGGATCCACCGTAAAGAGCGCCGTTAAGCTATCGGGTTGGGTTTTGGATCCAATAACCGTTAACAGCCTCGACCAATGGGGATTTTCCCGTGTAAAATCATCATTGGCTGGAGAAAACTGCGATGTGGAGCTCACCGGCTGGGGACAGATGTCATCCACTCATTGGGCCAGAAGGCGCCTATGATACGTCGACATGTGCGCGGCACATTAACAAGTTTAATTGGGCGGCCCAATTAAAGGCCCACAAGTTTTGCGGACCATAATGGGCGGCCAGCTAAAGGTCCACAAGATTTTGCGAACCATAATGGGCGGCCCAGCCAAAGGCCCACAGATTTTGTGGGCCATAATGGGCGGCCAGGTAAAGCCCACAAGATTTTGCGAGCCATAATGGGCGGCCCAACTAAAACCCACAAGATTTTTGTGCCATAATGGGCCGGCCCAGGTAAAGGCCCACAAGATTCTTGCGGATCATAATGGGCCGGACCAGCTAAAGGCCCATGATATTTCGCCGACATTAATGGACCGGCCCAGTTGTAGGCCCACAAGATTTTGAGGACCCTAGTAGGCGGCCCATTAGCTGGCTGCCATGTTTTGGGCCAAATATGCCATTATATCTGATCCGGTCCATTAATGGCATGCCACGTTCGGGCCTAAAAGTGGCCCATATGAGATCCGACCCGTTATAAGCCTACCATGTTACGGGCCAAATTCGCCCCAGATCGGTCCGAACCTTTAAGAGGCTTTGGGCTCAATTATGGCCCATATCAAATTGACCCGACAATGGACACTATGCTTTTGGGCCCACTTGCTAAAGGCCCCTTAGTAATTCAGCGATATTAGTTTTGGCCTGTTAAGGCCCGTTCAACATTCGGCCCTATATTAATTTTTTTGTTAAAAGCCCGTCATATAGTTGGGCCTAACTACGGCCCGATTGCATCCGCCTGCTTCTCGGCCGATATCTGATTGGGCCAAACAAGGCCGAGACAATTTTGGCCTGTTAAAAGCCGTGATTTGATTCGCACAATCATGGGCGGGGTTCATTCGGGCTGCTGCCCGGCCGTGAGCGATTCGACGCGTTTAGGCCCAACCTACATCGTGATTGCATGACGGCCCGATTATGTACCGTAATTTTACGGTTTGGCGGTTCTGCGAAGACATGATATATATATATATATCGATAAAGTATTGCAGCATCATGAATAAGAAAAACCTAGACTATACAATAAAGAAATTACGGCATATTACATCCACTCGGCATCAAAGTTCGCCACTATGATAATAAAGCACAAGCGGACAACAGATTACATACTTTGGGCATCAAAGATCGCCACCGATTGCAAATAAACATCTTGACAAAATAATATACAAATCCGTGACACTTCAATGGAGTTCAAGAAAGGTTAGCCTCTTTGGCGACTGCTGTATAAGCGGTGCAAAGCAAGATGATGAGAATAAACTTGTTCAACACTTATATCTTCCTCACTCTGAAAGATAAACAAGCGAGACGGATGACAGGTTTTGCGTAAAAGTATCGATCTTGACAATTCATCACATTTCTTCTTGTGAATAAAGTGACACAGTTTAAAATTGCATTAACACAATATGGTATTGTTCAGGTCAAGACATGGCAGGAAATGACATTGTGAAGGAGTTGGCAGCTTCGACGACAACCTTTGGATTACAGATCAAGAACTCATAAGTATCAATGGTTAGTGTCTGTCAATTTATACCATTTCAGATTGGCAAATAAAGAGACGGTTTAAATAATAGTAGCATGATATGACATTGTTCATAGTTAAGACAATGCAGAATATGACATTGTCTTTGTAGTGGGTAGGTTCACCACACCCTTTGGATTATGGATGAAAACGAAGCATACATGCAGTGCAAAATAAGATCACTTGCTCTGTATAGTTTAATTTACATGGTATGAAGAAGGAACTTGGTTGTACAACTGAAAACTTAAATTGAGAAGGACAAACTTTTGTTTATGAACTACATAATAAACTTTAAATAAGCAATTTGATGCAAACACCAAAAATAAACAGTTGTTGCAGTCATGCCTAACCAAATATATACAACAAAGTTTGAAGGCTTGAGATGGACAAACTTACATTATTGGTGAAGAGCAGGCTCTATAAAGGCCTTGTCCATCTTGATGGGGGGGCAATTCAAGAAGTTTACCAGAATCTTCTTCAAAAGCATTGCCTTTATTCTACATTTTTAAGAGTAAATATAGATGTGATAATATACGAAAAAATGGAGAATATTTAAGATAAGATGAAGAGTGATGCTACATAACCAAGTAGCTATAAATGTAAGTGCAGTGATACGAGGCAAAAGGTACAGCCAAGAGCAATGCAGATAAACTTCTTCAGTACCAACCTTATGGTAAGAGTAAATATAGATCGATGTGTAGAAAATGGAGAGCAAAGGAAAATAAGCTGCGGTGATGGTACATGAACAACTAGTTGTCATTATAATTACAGCGATGAAGGACAGCATGTACTTACAAGAACAATGCAGAGCTAAAAAACATTGGCATTGGATATATTCTACACTAATGTAACCATTCATACAGTTCAGATAATTTGGGCGAACAATTGATAAGCAAGCTATCATGCATCCTCTTTGTCACATAATGAACTAGGTATGTATGCAAATGCGGTGATACGAGGACAACATGTACTAACAAGAGCAAAGCAGCGGGCAGCATATTTGCGATATCATGTCGTTCTTTTCAAACCGAATTCTTCTTGAGCAGATTTCCTGCAAAAAGATCCGTAAGGCACATGCGGAAAAGTAGAAGTTCAAATTGTCATGTGATTTCATAGACGGTACCTCATCACAGGAGCAGAGCGATTGCATAACAAGGTTTTCCATTCAATGTCTTCTAAATTTAGCACATGAGACTTCACGAAAATTAGTTTATAGACTTGCCATCAAAGTGTGATTTCCTCGGGTAACACCGATCTGCTGCAATGCTTCCTTGAAAAGCACAAGCAAGCTTTGCTCGTCATGACTATCCAGATTGACCCTCGCCTAGTTCCAACAATGTAATGTAAATCATTGATGTGTTCAATCAGCGAGAAAAACAGGAAAATAATAACCATGAATAATAGCACTTACCGTAAGTTGGGCGGGAAGATGTGAAAATGGTGTTTGTCTTCACTATAATCTTCCCATGATGGGAATATATGCACGTAGTCCCTAACAACATTGAAAGCATTGTATTTTAAGCTGGGAATAAATGGAATGGGGTTCCAATCTGCAGGAATTGGCCGTCTTTGCAGTTGGGATAGGTCTTGACGGTGGACTTGCTGTACTTTTCTTTGGAGTGGGATTTTTACGTGGTACAGCTGGTGCTATAGCAAATGAAATCGGTATACCTTTTGCTGGAGTGCAGGTCCTGTGTGGTGGGGCTAGTGGTGTGGCGGTGAAGTATGGGTACAAGCCTGCTTGGAGTCGGTCCTATGTTTTGTGTCCTTGGTTGTACAACCAAGATAAGTGGGGTCTTTGTCTGATTTCTCCGGCACCACCATGTTTTCAAGGACTTTCTTTGGTGCTCCTTGAGGTTGGCAATCACCCTCTTCCTTTTGATGTCGATGCACAAGAACAACATTTGAGTGAAAAAACATGGTATGATGACAGATGGATTATGTATTGATAATTGATGGGCATGTCATCTCGACATATATGATGAGTAAACTAAGCAGATGGCGGTGCAACAAAGTAGAAGAAATGCAAGACAACATATGCAAGATACCGCAATCAATAAAACATTGCAAAATTAGAACAGGCACCTTGATGGGTGAACAGGACAGGCCATCGCCTTTGACTCCTCGAGGTTAGAATAGTCATTAGGATCATATTCGAACAAGAATCAGCAGTGGGGGCGTATGAGTTTCATTGCATCGAATGGCACTCAATGCCTTGGTGCCAATTTTGTAAGTCATTGCGGTGTTTAGCTTCAAGAGTGGACTGCTGCTAGTGTGACACAAAGCAGCTACACAGATCATAGTGTAGATATAAATATAGCAGGAAAACCTTAAGCATCGAGTAAAATCAACAAAGTGGAACTTGCTTTGGAATATATGTGCTAGTATTGCGGTGCAGCTAGAAAGGCCGGATACCAGCTCTCTTCAAGTGAGGTCTGATCTTTTAATATCGATGTAACTCTCAAAGCGACACAACTCCGCATTTCCTTGCTATTCTTATAGGATTCAAGTGGGCAGGCCACTACAAATCCTATTCCTATGTTTACAAGATCCTCTGAATCAAAGAGGCTCAAAGTGTCCATCACAACCGACCGTATAGACCTCTACCTGCAAATGTCCTGCTCATTTTCAGTACAAGGAACATCTTGTACTACTAGCATACTCTCTCCGTTCGAATATAAGTCTTACGTAGAGATTTCCACTATGGATCACATACAGATGTATCCGGATACATTTTAGAGTGTAGATTCACTCATTTTGCTCCATATGTAGTCCATGGTGGAATCTATACAAAGACTTCTATTTAAAACGGAGAAAGTACATATAAGAAAACGGAAGAGGAATATGGTAAGAAGAGCAAGCAGATTTTGGATAAAAAATGTTGGTTGCTGGTGCCCACATGATGAACGAGGGCATTAAGAATGCAACTCCTAGCTGTCTCTCGACCATTTCGAGGCGGTTGGATGAAGATCCTCGTCTCCTAACCCTTCTTGTTCCTCTTAAGATGCGAGCGGTAGAATAGGGGTAGGAATGTAGAGGCAAGATCTTATCTATGGAGGAGTTGTACGCTAATTTTCGAGTTCAGGCCCTTCTCGGAGGAAGTAATAGCCCTCGTCTCGGAGCCGGAGGTGATGTTGGATTATAAGCGTGTGAGTTCGAGAGGATCACGAACCCTTGTCCTAGAGGAGGGGGTGGCTTATATAGTTTCGCCAGGACTGGCTCCCCTCCGTTACATAGGATTCAATGTACATAAAGAGGTGGCGTTACAGTAGCTTTGTATTGAAAGTGCTACAAATGATCATTAAATATCTGAGTAAATGCCCGACCGTTGCTGCTGCGGAGTGGCTTTAGGTCTTCTTATTATCAGTGGTTTGATGGTCGAGTGACCTGGATAAAGTGGGATCTCGGTGAATGGTAGGTCAGTGGACTTCACTCGGCGCCTTTGCTTGGATCCCTTCTTACGATTCTTGAACTTCTTTGTTCTTAGGACAAAGACCTTAGGTAGGATGTATAGGTCAGGCCTATTACCCTACCCTAGGTTTGTGTCCACATCATTAGCCCCCGAATGGATCAAGGTTTGAGTGAAAAAGAAGGATGGAGTTGACCTTGATTTTACTCTTGATTGTCTTGTCTTTATCTCCAAGTGGAGGCCAGTTGTTAGAACTTGAACCGTTTGATTAAGCCTTGATCGATTCAGAAATTGCCGACTGGTTTATACCACTACATCCGTCGAATGATATCTCTGACATGAAATCTTTGGCGTGATCGGTTGTGAAGGATCCCGGATTTCCCGGGATTCGAAATTTCGGTAGAAGCGCGCCAGGCGGAGAGCCCCATGGTAAGTGGAGTAGATAAATATGACTTTTCGATTTTCGTGCCACCTTTTTCGCCACATATCCCGTCTTGCTTGTTGTTGGGGATTTGAGCGGATCGCTTGGGCCTGCGTCGACCACTTTCGAATAGGGCTTTAAAAGCGGTGAGGCCGAAGCGTTTGCACTGTGCGTGCCCATTACCCTTCTTCTTCCTCTCGCCACTCCGCTTTGCCTAGACCAACCACTCTCGACGCTGTTGCTCCGCCACCATGGGGAAGGATAAAACGGCGGCGCTAAACGTCTTGAAGAAGGCAGCAGAGGCGGCGAAACGAGAAAAATGAATCGGGGTCTTAAATCGTCGCTCGGGGTTTCCTTCGGGTTGGATCCAGGGAGATTGGATCCGATCTTCGCTCCGGCAAGAGGACTTGGATGATATGGCTGAGCTAGGGCTGATCGTTCATAAGTCTGCGCGCCTGCCGAGGGGAGAAACGGAGCCACAACCGCGGCCGGGTGAGTGTGTCCTGCTCGCTACCCATGTCGACCGTGGCTTTTCGCTTCCCCCGCATCCTTTATTTTGCGGTTTCCTGAATTTCTTTGGTGCCCAACTCCACCATTTCACTCCCAACACTATCACATATCTTGCTGCGTTCGTCTCGATGTGTGAGAATTTCTTGGGGTGCCTACTGCATTAGGGTCTTTTCAAGCACATCTTTACCATCCGATCCCAAACTATGAAAAAGCGAACTTCGAAAGGCAGAAAACCCATGTCATTCAGATGTGTGAAGTGCATGCATTGAGAAAGGCGAAGAGGAGCTCTTTTCCTCCGATGACTCTCCACAGAGTCGGTCGAGGGCTGGCGATCGACACTGGTTCTCTGCCGGGACCTCCACGATCGAGCCGGTCGACCGGGCTTGCTCCTTTCTCTTTCGACCATGTTCAAACTCCATCTCCCCTGAAAGTGACTGCTGCAGAGAAGGCGGAGACAGGCATGCTATTTGAGAGAGTAGTTCAGCTGATCAACCAAGGTGTCCTTTGGTATGGACCTGCTCGAGGTGTTCCTCGGTCGTGGATCCAACCCCTCCAAGCTCGTGACCATTCCATGTGGATGTACTCTGGGGCCGGTGACACTGCTCGGGTTCATCGAGGCGGTGGAGGCCAAAACCATAGCGGAGTGGTTGATGGGTATCACCGGGAACAAGGACAACCATAGAGGCGCTAGGAGATCGACCCTTTCGATAACGACAACCTGCGGAGAAGATGCTGGTCATCATGACTGAATTTTTGAATGTATTTTCGACTGATTGTTGTTCCGTGACTTATGATCGGTCTCCTATTTTGCAGATATACGGAGATGTATTCGATGCCCAATGGTGAACAAGCTCGGAGCAAGACTAAGAGGTGAGGGGCAGTCTTTGAGGAGAAGCGGTGAGTGGGAGTCCCGGTGATGATGATGAAGATGAGACCGGCAGGTGAACAATGAGGAGGTAGCCGACTCACCGCCTTACTCCGAACATCGATCAAAGCAGCGGCATGATCCCTTGACAGTAGCGGCAAGGCTGTGGCGTCAAGTGCTCCATCTCACAAGTGCGCTCGGTCCCCGACTCCAGATTTGAGTGAGAAGGTCACCAAGCAGCCCAAAGCTAATCCTTCGAAGGCTCAAAAGACCTTGCCTAGGATTAAGATGGACGTCCCTGTTGCCTCTGGGTAAATGCTCTTCTCATATCTTTTGTTCGATCAATTTTCTCTTAAGCAGGTTTTCTTATTCGACCGAGTGGATAATGAATTTGTGTAGCCCGACCTCATTGCGACCGACATGGATATCAACAAGACTCCAACCAGCGAGGAAGCGACAACGCTGTCACCTCAAAGCCAATAAGTCTGAGTGGAATTGAATTAAATGCAGTCATTTGAATGATTTGTCGATTATCTTTATGGCTTTCTCTGTTAATCGCAGATCCACGAGATGTTGTCATGCTTCAGGACGATGGCGAAGAGTGCGCTGAGAGGAGAGGAAGAAGGACAAGGAACTGGCGGGAAGGCGCTGAAGTCCAAGTTCCTCGGTCATTTATGCGCTGGGCGGCAGTCGAGCGATCGGCAGATCCGGCTCGAACCAACGTCACCTTCGCTGTTCCCCTGTCGACTGATTGCCCCTCAGGATCAGCTGCTCGGACTTACTGCTGCACCGATACAACTCTCGCTTGAGATCTGGTGGCTGCTTGATTGCTCTGCGTCCATCACTTTTCTGCATATCAAACTCCGGAAGATCCGCCCATTGCTGCCAAGAAGCTCTTCTTGATTGAATCTTGTGATGGGACAGATGAAAATGGTGCATGAGGCTAGTCGGGTAGCCTTCAGCGCGGAGCTGCTCTGCAAGCCAATGTCGAGTTAGTTGACTTTCCGATCGACCGTATTTCTTGTCGATCACCTTTGAGGGTGTGGCTGTTTTGATGTTGTATGTCTCTTTGTGTCAATTGAACTGAATCTTTGCATTAGTGGGGGCATCTGGAGTGCACCTTGGGTGTAATCCACGAGACCGTGGGTATTGCGAGCGGTCGGCGTAGTGCGAGAATAGAACCCCTCTTTTTTGCCACTCGAGCTGGGCCGACCACGCAGTGGAATCAGCTCGATGGGGGCACGCTGAGTGCACCCACTTGGTGTAATCCCGAGACCATAAGCGGCTGCAGGCGATCGGCGTAGTATGAGAACCTTCTTTTTCGCCAAAACCGGTGGGGCCGCTAAGTGCACCTGGGTGTGTAATCCTCGAGACTACCATTGAATGTTTGATTCGGTGGTAGTCTTAGAGTAACTAACATTGTGATGTCTTTTTATATCATCGTGATATGGCTTGTATTGTAGAAATATTGTGATCTTGGGGCTCACTTTACGCAATGAACAAGCAGCAAATCAACCTCAACCTTGATCTGGAATTGGCCAAGAAGAATCTCGAGTGCTCGTGACAAAGTAGCTGCCATGGGAGGTAATCAATGCATTTGTTTATCCCTACTTTGGCACTTTTCCTTTCCATTTTTGAACGGTGACTCACTCGAGCAGATGTATGTAGTGAAATCCGCCAACTCCAAGCCCGTACGAAGAATGTTATTCTTTAGAAAATGAAACAGGCTTTGGAGAAGAAGGATCTGGACCTAACTGCAGCTCGAGAAGGAGGCGAGCGAGAAGACAACGCTTAGCGACAAGAAGCTTGCCCGATCGGCAAGTTAGAAGAAAAACTCCAAACTCAAGACTGCTGTTACGACACCAATCAAGAATCGGCGGTGAAGAAGGACAAGGAGAAACTGGCGACGAACTTGGAAGTCTCAAGGCCAAGAATGGCGAGCTAGAGTCTTATCTGAGCCAACTTAACTGCGAAGCTGGTCTTGAAACTTGAAGGTCTGATTAATCTGTCTTATTTTGTCATTGACAATTCTAATTCGCCGTCGACTCATCATTCTTTCATTGTGCAGAATTTTGCCAAGACTTTGAAGAAGAAACTGGGCGGGTCGAGACGGGTCTTGATCCCATAAACTGTCCAGTCAAGGATGATGTTGCGATAAACGTGATGCGGTTGGAGTCTCGTATGGATAAGCGTGGTTGCTTATCGGCCCGTCTGAAAGCTGCAATAACCCGGGGTTATGCGGAACTTTGGCCTCAGGCGGAACTGTCTCAAGATCTTGAGTCCCTGATGGCTCGATTGAATCAAATCCCTGAGCGCGTGCAAGAATGGAAGAAGTCATCCGCTCGCTGTTGTGTTGATGTCGCTCTCTCTCGGTCAAGTGCCTTTGCAAGGATGCCAAAGAAGACAAGCTGGCGGAGCTCAAGGTTGTTAACACGAAGAGGCACACTTTCCAGTCTTTCATGGACAATTTCCTTGCCGCCGCCACTCGCATTGCAGACAACATTGACCTTGACAGTTTCTGCGACCCAGCCATTCCTTCTCCTGATGCGTGACCGAAAAAACATTAAGCTTCACCTTTATTTGCCTCGGAATGCCGAGTGATTGTGTAACCGTTAAACTTCTTCGGGCTTGATGCTCGAATAATTTTGATCCGTCATCTGGAACTTTAGGATTTATCCAAACTTGGTTTATTTCCGAATTTGCTTGCGTTTGCCTTCGAGTGGATTTTGTCTTTCACTCGAAATAATCTTTGTGTTTGAGATGCAGCTATGAGGTAGTGATTTCAATCGACCTGCGCTTCACCGTCCTTGCAGGTAGGGTGGAAGCTCATTGCAGTCAACCTGCACCTCGTTGTCCTTATGGATGGGGATGGCGCGCACATTGTACTGGTGGCGTAGCTCCAAAGGAGAGGGTTGCAGTCGACTTGCACTTCGTCGTCCTTGCGGATAGGGATGGAGCAAACGGTGTACTTGTGGCGTAGCTTCGAAGGAGAAGGTTGCAGTCGACCTGCACCTCAAATCCTTCTTGAATAGGGATGGAGCGAACGTTGTACTTGTGGCGTAGCTCTGAAGGAGAAGGTTGCAGTCGACCTGCACCTCGTTGTCCTTGCGGATAGGGATGTGTTCCACACTTAGGCGAGTACTGGACTGCAGCTAAACCCCCGAGTGGGAGGGTTGTTCTCCACTCGATATGATTTTTCAAACTTAGGCGAGTACTTGGACTGCAGCTAAGCCTCCGAGTGGGAGGGTTGCTCTCCACTCGGTAGGATTTTTCAAACATAGGTGAGTACTGGACTGCAGCTAAGCCCCCGAGTGGGAGGGTTGCTCTCCACTCAGTAGGATTTTTCAAACTTAGTAGTCTTGGACTGCAGCTAAGCCCCAGTGGGAGGTTGCTCTCCACTCGGTGGGATTTTCAAACTTAGGGAGTACTTGGACTGCAGCTAAGCCCCAGTGGGAGGTTGCTCTCCACTCGGTGGGATTCAAACTTAGTAGTCTTGGACTGCAGCTAAGCCCCCGAGTGGGATGGTTGCTCTCCACTCGGTAGGATTTTTCAAACTTAGGCGAGTACTTGGACTGCAGCTAAGCCTCTGAGTGAGAGGGTTGCTCACCACTCGGTAGGATTTTTTGAACTTAGGAGAAACGGGTTCGTAGCTAAGCCCCCGAGTGAGAGGCTTGCTCGCCACTCGGTAGGATTTTTTGAACTTAGGCGAAACGGATTCGCAGCTAAGCCCCCCGAGTGGGAGGGTTGCTCTCCACTCGGTGGGATTTTTAAACTTAGTGAGTCTTGGGCTGCAGCTAAGCCCCAGTGGGAGGTTGCTCTCCACTCGGTGGGATTTTTCAAACTTAGGCAAGTGCTTGAACTGCAGCTAAGCCTCCAGTGAGAGGGTTGCTCACCACTCGGTAGGGTTTTTAAACTTAAGTGATCTTGGACTGAAGCTAAGCCCCAGTGGGAGGTTGCTCTCTACTCGGTGGGATTTTAGAAACTTGGGAGTACTTGGACTGCAGCTAAGCCTCCGATGAGAGGTTGCTCACCACTCGGTGGGATTTTTGAACTTAGGCGAGCAGATTCGCAGCTAAGCCCCAGTGAGGCTTGCTCGCCACTCGGTAGGATTTTTGAACTTAGGCGAAGCGGATTCGCAGCTAAGCCCCAGTGAGGCTTGCTCACCACTCGGTAGGATTTTTCAGACTTGGCGAAGCAGTTAGCGTGAAGTCACCTTGGGGATTTCAAGCGAAACAAAAGCAACAACAATCGTTTAGGAAGATTATAAAGCTCTTTTCTTTGATAAATAAACTACAAAGGTATTTCTTATTACATCTCATCCGAGTGATTACTTAAGTATAAAAGGGGCGGAGCAGCTCCGCATTCCAAGCTCGTGGCTCGTCTTTCTGATGCTCGACATTGTAAAGATGGTATGCTCCATTGTGGGGAAATCTGGTGATAATGAAGGGGCCTTCCCAAGCAGGGGCAAGCTTGTGTGGCTTCTGTTGATCCACTCAAAGAACCAAGTCTCCCTCTTGAAAGGCTCGACCTTTCACGTTTCTGGCGTGGAATCGATGCAAGTCTTGCTGATAGATGGTCGACCGGATCAATGCCATCCCTCTTTCCTCTTCTAAGAGATCGACTGAATCCTGCCGGGCCTGTTCTGCTTCCTCTTCAGAGAAGAGCTCGACTCGGGGTGCGTTGTGGAGCAGGTCACTTGGCAGAACAACTTCGGCTCCATAGACCAAAAAGAAAGGAGTTCGTCCGGTCGACCGATTGGGAGTTGTCCTCAAACCCCAAAGAACTGATGGAAGTTCATCGACCCAGGTGCCTGCTGCGTGTTTGAGATCACACATCAGTCGGGGTTTCAGTCTTTTGAGAATTATACCATTTGCCCTTTCTGCTTGTCCATTCGACTGCGGGTGAGCGACTGAAGCTTAGTCGACTCGTGTGCCTTGAGAGCGCAGAAAGATCTAAACTCATCAGAATCAAAGTTTGAACCGTTGTCAGTGATGATGCTATGTGGAACTCCATATCTAAATGTCAATTCTCTGATGAAGCTGACAGCGGTGCTGGCTTCAAGATTCTTGATAGGTTTAGCTTCGATCCATTTTGTAAATTTGTCGACTGCTACCAGCACATGAGTAAATATGCTCCTACCAGTTCTCAGTGGCCCAACCATATCCAATCCCCAAACAGCAAAGGGCCAGACCAGGGGAATGGTCTTCAGGGCTGACGCAGGCTTGTGAGACATATCAGAGTAAAACTGGCAACCTTCACATCTGTCGGCCATTTCATTTGCTCGTGGCCAATAAAATCCGGCTCGGTATGCTTTATACAATGGCGAGAAGGGCGCATGGTGACCACAGGTCCCTGAGTGGATGTCGTTGAGGATCATTCGACCTTCTTCTGGCGTTATGCACTTTTGACTGACCCCAGTCACACTTTCCCTGAACAATTGTCCCCTTATTACAGTAAAGGCCTTGGATCGACGGACGATCTGTCGAGCCTCTTCTTCATCTTCTGGGAGTTCTTTCCTAAGGATGTATGCGATGTAAGGTACTGTCCATTCGGGAGTGATGAACATAACCTCCATGATTAGGTCGACCACGGTCGGGATCTCGACTTCAGTCGGATCTGTGGTGCTCTTAGGTTGTGGGGGCTCTTCTGTAAAAGGATCTTCTTGAACTGACGGTGTGTGAATGTGTTCCAGAAACACGTTGCTGGGAATGGCTTCTCTCTTGGAACCTATCTTCGCCAAATCATCGGCTGCTTGATTTTTTAGTCGGGTATATGATGGAGCTCTAACCCCTCAAACTTCTTTTCCAACTTTCGACCGCATTACAGTGCCGGTCATGGCTGGGCTTGACGTCCCACTCTTTCATCACTTGATTGACTACCAAATCTGAGTCGCCATAGACCATGGCTGACGGACGCCGAGTGAAATGGCCATCGCAACCCATATAAAAGTGCTTCATATTCTGCTTCGTTATTGGAGGAATCAAAGTGAATCTGGAGTACATATCTGAGCTTGTCTCCTTGGGGGGATACTAGTACCACCCCGGCACCAGAACCATTCAGCATCTTGGAACCGTAAAAGAACATGGTCCAGTGCTCCGAGTGAACTTGAGTCGGCAGTTGCTGTTTGATCCACTTGGCGAGGAAATCAGCTGTTGCTTGGGACTTGATAGCTTTCTTTGCCTTAAATTTAATATCTAAGGGAAGGAGTTCAATCGCCCATTTTGCCACTCGACCAGTTGCATCTCTGTTGTGCAGAATCTCTGATAATGGAGCATCGCTGACGACTGTAATAGAGTGGTCAGAGAAATAGTGTGCAACCTTCTTCGTGGTCATATAAATCCATAAACAAGCTTCTAATAGTGTGGATTTCTCTGTTTATTGAGTCGAGAACTTGAAACATAATAAGCAGACTCTGAACTTTATAGGCTTTTCCCTCTTCTTCTCGCTCGACCGTAAATCTTGTCTTGTGACTTGTCCGATGGCTGCTATATAAAGCAGTAAAGTCTCTTTGCTGATTGGGGCAGCAAGCACAACTAGGTGGAAGCGGGGCTTTTAGCTCTGCAAGCGCTGCATCGACCCGGGTACCTCGAACTTATCGACTTCTTCGTCGATCGGTGAGAAGGCAGCGCCTTCTCACGATGCGGAAATGAATCGACTTAGGGAGACCAAACAACGATAAGCTTGGACATCTTGCACCGCGCAGGCGTTTCATTGGAGTATGGGACCAACTCTCTCGGGGTTAGCATCGATCCTAGTTGGAAGCAGAAAACCGAGTAACTTTCCTCTGGAACTCGAGCGTGCACTTTGATGGATTAAGCGATATCGTACCTTCTAAGGTTGGCAAAGGTTTCAGCGAGGTCAGCGGTAGAGTCTGAACCTTCGTGACTTGACCACAATGTCATCCATATGCGCTTCCACATTCCGACTGATTTGGTGAGTAAACACTTACGAATCATCCGCATGAATGTGGCTCCAGCGTCTTGAGACAGAATGACATAGTGACATAACGAAGCATCCGAATGGGGTGATGAAAGCTGTTTTAATTTCGCCGGGTCCATCTGAGCGGATCGATGATACCGAATAAGCGTCCAAAAGGACAAACACTCACACCCCCTTGATCGAATCAACTATCGATCGATGCGAGGAGAGAAAGTGATCGCCGGGCAGGCCGCTTGATATGCTTGAAGTCGATGCACATGCGAAGTGAATCGTCCTTCTTAGGGACCATGACAACATTAGCTAACCACTCGGAGTGGTAAATCTCTCGAATATACTCAGCCGCTAGGAGCCGAGCCACTTCTTCACGATTGCTTTTCTCTTACATGCGGCGGACCGTCGAAGATGTTCCTTGACGGTTTACCTTTGGGTCTAATCATAAGCGATGCTCAGCCGGTCCCACAGGAACACCGGCATGTCGAGAAGGTTTCCATGCGAAGATGTCGGTTCTCACGGAGGAAGCTGGATGGCGCTTCTTCCTATTTGGAGTCGAGTGTTGTTGAAATGTGGGTCGGAGCAGCATTGGGGTCGATCGGGTGGATATGAATCGGTTTCGTTTCACGGACGGTGAAATGCTGAATCCGTTGTGAAACTTCTTAGCTCGCAGCAAATCACTCGGTCTGCATTTTACGATATTCTGCAATTCCACTCGCCATCTGCGCATCGGCGATCTTGAGCCCTTACGGAAGCACTCTTACGCCTTCTTTCGATTGCCAGTAATAGTGATCACACCTCTAGGACCGGGCATCTTCAATTTGAGGTACACATAACATGGTCGAGCCATAAAACATGCATAAGCCGGCCTGCCTAGAATGGCGTGATAAGCACTCTGGAAATCCACAACTTCAAACGTCAACTTTTCTTTGCGGTAATTCTTGGAATCACGAAAACCACGTCAAAACAATCTGGCGAGTGATTCAGCCTTCTTGCACGGAATGACTCCGTGGAAACTCATCTTTGCTTTCTTGAGTGCGGACATCGGAATGCCCATCCCTTTCAACGTTTCTTCATACAGAATGTTCAGGCCACTGCCACCATCCATTAGAATTTTAGTCAGTCGAGTGCCTTCGACAACTGGATCGACCACCAAAGCTTGCCTCCCAAGGGTGGCTATGTGCGTCGGGTGATCGGACTGGTCGAATGTGATGGCAGTCTGCGACCATTTCAAATAACTGGGCGTCGCCGAAGCGACCATATTCACTTCTCTGTTGATCACTTTCAGTCGACTTTTGCTCTCAACATCAGCAAAAATCATCAGAGTGTAATTGACATGAGGGTAACCATCATCACTCTCCTCCTTGTCCTCAACCTTGTCGACTCTTTTCCTTGTATTTGGGCTGTTTCTCTCGGGCTGCTGGATTAGGGCCGACAACTGCCGAGTGGTATGCTTGGATAAATGATTTTACCCTCTTCATCTTTCTTTGTGTGGATGTGGCATGGCAAATCTAGCACATCATTTCCATCTTGATCTTTTATCTTCTTAGGGTTCCATGGCCCTTAGGCTTCCTTTGGATTTTCCTTGAGTCACGGCCAAGGTTTCTCCGAGAACAAGCTGGCTCGGCTTTGCGCTTCTTACCCTTGGAGTTTCCTCCTCCGGTTTCATAGGCGTGATTTGTGCTTGCCACTCGGGCCGATCCTCTTCTTCACCATTAGCATACTTGGTGGCAATCTCCATCATTCGACTGGAGACATGTCTCCGGTCCGACCGAACTTCAAGTTCAACTCTCGATATTTGGCGCCTTCCTTGAAGGCACAAAGCTGTAGTGATCAGACACGTTCTCTACTGTGTGGTGTAGTGTGATCCATCTCTGGATATAATCCCTCAAAGTTTCATTTGTCTTCTGCACACAAGATTGCAGCTCTGTCAACCTTGCTGGTGGTTTGCATGTCCTTCAAGCGTTAGACAAACACTCGGGCAAGATCTTCCCAAGTGTAAATGCTGCTGGGTGCTAATTGATTCAGCCATGCTCTGGCCGAGCCCTCCAACATCAGAGGTAGGTGTTTCATGGCCACTTCATCATTGCCGCCGCCAATCTGAACAGCCACTCGGTAATCCTCAAGCCAAGTATCAGGCTTGGACTCACCAGTGAACTTACTGGCTCCAATCGCCAACTTGAAGTTGGGAGGAATCACCGCGGCCCTGATGGCTTTGCTGAAGCACTCTGGACCTGAGATGTGCACTCTGCTGCTGGTGGGTACATCTCTACCATGACCTTCTCGGCGAGCTCTGTTCCTGTCGACCAAACCTTGAACGAGAATGGATCTCGCAGCAAAGCACAGCTCATTGGGGTCATTGGAATCCCGCCCAACACTATGAGGCGTATGTCATCCTCTTTGTCGAGCACGTTGAGGAGTCTGGATTAGGGGTTACGGACAACGGTGTGTACAACGTCCGGACTATTGAAGCGTGGAGATACAAGACTCAAGACTTCGGTCCCTGTCCGGATGGGACTTTCCTTGGCGTGGAAGGCAAGCTTGGCAATCCGGATATTATATTTCCTTCCTCGTAACCGACTCCATGTAAACCCTAGCCCTCTTCGGTGTCTATATAAACCGATGAGATTGGTCCTTAGAAGGCCGATCACAATTACAATCATACCATCATAGGCTAGCTCTTAGGGTTTAGCCTCTACGATCTCGTGGTAGATCTACTCTTGTACTACCCATATCATCAATATTAATCAAGCAGGAAGTAGGGTTTTACCTCCATCGAGAGGGCCGAACACAGGTAAACTGTCATGTCCCTTGCTTCTGTTACCATCAACCTTGGCGCATAGATCGGGACCCCCTACCGAGATCCACCGTTTTTACACGACATTGGTGCTTTCATTGAGAGTTCCTGCGTGGCGTCGCCACAAAGCTCGATAGCTCGTCTCATAGTCAAGGATGACATTACCTCGGAGGGGCTCGGCTGTTGGCGGGCGGCTCCGGCTTCGGCGGCTTTATTATGGCTGCCCCATCGGTGGTGGCGGGCGATGACCTCTCGGGTCATCAATCATAACCTTCAGCGTCGATTGGAACTTGCGAACAGATGGATCAATGGATCTCTCTCCTTAACGAACTCTTGGATCGCGCCGCATCTGGAAATCGCTTCTGAGACTACGACGGATTGGTCTTAAACCCGACCAAAGGGACATCAGGTTCCCTTGACCACCCATGAGATAGCGATAGTGGAGGAACCACACGCGGATTGCCCCTCAACTTTGAGGACAAGTTGTGTTTGGATCACCGAACTCCTTGAGCCAAAGACCTGCTCAAAGGAAAGCCTGACCCAGGTCCCAGACTTAGAATCGGGCATTGGGCCGAAGGAATTGGGCACTCTGGATTACGAGCTATTGAGCTCGGGACGCCAGCGCCCTTAGGCGTCGGATCGGATCAAAATCCGGACTCGGCGACAACACCTGCCGGACCTAAACTGTCTCTCCGCATCGAGGCAGAGCCCCAGGAATCCGTTACGCCGCTCTTTGGGCCAGTTTCCTCCGTCGCTTAACAAGCTCAAGGACTGCCGTGAAGAGAATATGGTCAAGTTTTCTGCAAAAACTGCGCAGACGAAGAGACTCCTCAATGCTATAAGCCGCCCACGACATAATGCGCCAGCGGACTTGGCAACCATAATCGGAAATGCAGTGCGATGGAAGCGCTTGGAAGACCCAAATAGAATTTTGGGAAAATGCGGCTCTCGCCAAAACCTTTGTCGAACTAAGCGGACGAACTCTAAATCAAAGTCGTCCGACCGCCCAAGAAACCAAAGCCCACTCTAGAGGCGGAGATCCGTATTGGAAGAATGGCTCGGCGGGCCATGTAAGCTCTGATACTCGGATACAACACCTACTCATAGCCTTAAGGCATGTTGGATACTCCGGCAGGTGGCAAAAAGTGGCGAGGATCTTCTTATGGGCCATAAAGCGGAACAACATCCTGCGGCGAACACAATACGGTACTAACAGTCTTGAGACTTTGCCTCGAACAATAGGCATAAGCGAGCTCGTCGAGCTCGCTGAAATTTACCATGTGGCAAAAATAAACCCTTGGAGCGACACTGCTATAACTTTTAATGCGGTGTGAACCTCGGTCCGGGACTGTCCGGGCACCGGCCGCTCTGGTTTTAGCCCAATCGTGGGCGGTTGGCTCACCAAAGTGCTCATGGATGGTGGAAGCGGATTAAATCTGATCTATGAAGAGACACTCAGCAAGATGGAAATTGACAAAGGCCGCATTGAACAAAGCGGCACAACCTTCAGGGCAATTATCCCTAGTCGGGAAGCACGGTGTGCGGGAAAAATCACACTTTACGTGGTATTCGGCACCCTGCAGAATTATAGTCCGAAGAAATCACATTCCAAGTGGCCCCTTTCAGCAGCGGATACCACACCCTTTTAGGGTGGGACGCGTTTGCAAGCTTTCAAGCTATACCCCATTACGGGTACATGAAGCTTAAAATGCCCGGGCCCAATGGAATCATCACTCTAACCCGATGATCGGGCGTCGCGCCGTGCGAAAAAAAACCGCAACACTAGCCCTGGAGGCATTATCCGAGGCCCTAGCAGCCGAAAAATTAACAACACTGCGGACCACCGTGGACAGGGACAACGTGATACTCGACAATTGACCCAAGTCCACCTCATTTAAACCCACAGACGAGATAATCAAATTCAAAGTCCATCCAACAGACCCCACGAAGACAGCTTCCGTTGGGACACAGCTGAGCCCCGCGATGGACGCCGCGCTGCGAGACTTCTTACGCGAGAATTGGGACATCTTACTTTGGCACCCATCGAACATGCCGGGCATCCCATGATTGGCGGACACAGCCTCAATATACTAAAAAGGATATAAAGCGGTCAAACAAACTCTAAGACAGTTTGAGCCCAAGCGGCAGGCCATGGGGAAGAACTAGCCAAACTACTCGAGGCGGATTCGCCGGAGATATCAAGCATCCGGATTAGCTGGAAAACCTGGTAATGTTACCAAGAAGGACAAATCCTGGTGCCTATGTGCCGACTTTAAAGACCTCAACAAGGCTTGCCCCAAGGATCCCTTTCCCTCCTCACATCGATCAAATCATTGATGCCATAGCAGGACCCGACTTCGCTGTGTTTCCTCGATGCATACTCTGGATACCATCAAATAAAGATGGCGAGTCGACCAAGCTGCAACAGCTTTCATAGCATCCATATAGCCCTACGCTTCAACACTATGCCTTCCGGGCTCAAGAGCGGCGGTGCAACCTACCAGCGCATGATTCAAACATGCGGAAAAGCAAATCGGCAAAACAGTGGAGGCATACTTGGACGATGTGGTCATAAAAACAAGACACGTCGAAACCCTAATAGATGACTTGAGGCTTACATTCGACAATCTCCGGACATACGACATCAAGCTGAATCCGGAAAAATGTGTTTTTGGCGTCCCCTCGGGGAAGCTACTCGGCTTCATTGTTACCAACAGAGGAATTGAAGTGAACCCGGCAAAGATCCGAGCTCTATCACAGTTGGCTATACCAACAGACCTCAAGCACATCCAAAAACTAGCGGATGCGTGGCTGCTCTCATCCGCTTTATCTCGAGTTAGGAGAAAAGGCACTACCGCTTTACCGCCTTCTTGGCGCACGAACACCGTATGGGCCGGATGCAGCGGCGGCGGACTGGATGAAATAAAGACCTTATTGGCGGTGATCCGGTACTAACGGCGCGAATATCGGCGAATCTATGCTGTTGTACATAGCTGCAGCGCATCAAGTAAATGGCGCGGTGCTCGTCGTTGAGCGAGCCAGCGGATACAAATACCGCTCAAAAGCGGTCTACTCGTGTCCACGGTCCTAACCCCATGCAAATCCTGATACCACACTATCAAAAAATAGCATCAGCGGTGTTCATGGCATCCGGAAGCTATGACACTACTTTCAAGAGTGTTCGATTACGGTGGCCTCCAGAAGTACCACTCAATGACATAATAAATAACTGCGATGCTACGGGCGGATTGCCAAATGGGCCATTGAGCTCCTTCCGTTCGACATAGCATTACAAACGCGGCGGGCCATCAAGTCACAAGTGTTGGCTGACTTTGTGGCGAATGGATGAAGCGAACTCCCTAAAAATCTGACGCATAATCAAAGCTGGATCATGCACTTGACGGCTCTAAAATGCTGGCGGATTAGGAGCAGGTGTAGTCTGGCGTCTCCACGGAGACACGGTCGTCGTCCTCAAATATTATACAGACTCCAACAATGCAGCGAATCGAGGCTCATTGCGCGGTCTTCGGATGGCAGTCTCTATGGGCATTCAGCGCCTAGATGTGCGCGAGGACTCAAACCTCGCAATATCACAGATAAGCGGAATTTTGATGCCAGGACCGAAAATGGCGGCCTACCGTAATGTTGTCCTCAAAATGTCAGCTCATTTGAGGCTTGAATTCCACCATGTGGCTCGAGAAAACAATCAGCGGCGGATGTCCTCGCTGCGCCGGCGCTAAGCGACCTGTCCCACCTAACATATTCTTGGAACGGCTGTTCAAGCCATCCGTAGTATGGGAAGGGGAGTCCGGCAATACTAGCACGGATCCGAATACACCCCTGGATTCCGTACCATCAGACATAGTCGGAGGTTCTACCCCCGAACTAACGTCCACGAAATCATGGCTATAATTGCCCCATGGACCGAGCCCTTCTTGGCCTACCTAAATAGGCAGGAGCTCCCCGAAGACCAAAATGAAGCACGCTGCATTGTCCGGCGTTCTAAAGCTTACAAAGTCTCTGAAGGGGCTGTACAAGAAAAGCGCTACGAGTACTCAAAGATGCATCTCCGAAGAGGAAGGCGGCAGCTCTTGGCTGAAATCCATCTTTGGGTGGGCGGGCACCACGCTTGCAGCTCGAGCATTAGTCGGCAAGGCCTTCCATACAGGTTTCTATTGACCTGTGGCCCGAGGCGAACGCACAAGACCTTGTCCAACATTGCGTCGGTTGCCGACTCTTTGCCAATCGAGTCATATGCCCCCTACGCTCTCAAAAAATCCCCATAACTTGGCCCTTTGCGGTGCAGGGGCTGGATATGATCGGACCTCTTAAAGGGAAGCCATAAGAAAAAATACTTATTGGTCATGGTGGACAAATTCACCAAATGGATAGAAGCTAAACCAGTCAAAGCGGCTGAATCGGACCAGTAATAGACTTCATATCCGAGGTGCATTACACGTCGGTGTCCCCACAGCATCATCATGATAATGGCTCAAATTTCACAGCCAGCGAAGTGAAAACTTGGTGCACAAAATGGGCATTAAGCTCAATTCGCTTCCATCTACCATCCCCAAACAAACAGCCCGGTAGAAGCGGGCAAATGGTCTCATCATGGCGGCATCAAACCCATACTAGTGCGATCCTTGGCGAGTCGGATCGCCTTTGGGTGGAAGAGCTCCACTCCGTACTACGGGGGCTACGGATCCGCCAAATCGCACCACCGGATATACACCATTTTTATGGTGTGCGGTAGCGAAACAATATTACCTTGCGACATAATACATGATTAGCCGCAGCGTCGCATGTCTGAAGAGAAGGAAGCGAGTTAGATCGGCAGGATAATTTGGATGCCACGGAGGAGGCGCGATGTCGCAAAAAGCCCGTTCCGCATTCTATCAGCGGCAGGCTCGGCGATACCAAAGCGAGAAGTGCGGGCCAAAACTTACAATATTGGCGAGCTCGTTCTCGACTACGGGAAGAAGAAGGACAAACTCAAACCCAAGTGGGAGGGTCGCCGTCATTGACAAATTTCTCACGGGGAGGCGTACGCTTCGTAATGCATCCGATATGAGACTCGAGCCAAACCCATGGGCAGCGGCGGACTACGGAGATTCTCGCCTAGCGCCCGAACACAATGTTCGTCTCCTAACCCCTCCCTTTTAATTATGCCCCATCCCTTTTTCCTTTCTCGACCTTTTTCTCTCTTCACACAAAGTATTCAGTATAGTGCGGATTTCCGGATCACTCCGGCCGCTCTAAGTGTGCAAGCAATACCTGGGGGACTTCCTATACGGAAGCTAAAAATGATTACTCACATGGCTTTCTGCCCATCACATATGCATTCTTTTTCCATATGTGCCTTTTCTTCACCATTATATGCATCGATATGACTTAAGATGTTGCCAAGCTGGGTTGCTGGCTCTTGTGTTTATGCCCTATGTTCACATTAATTCGGCTGGGGCATAAGGGAACACCTCTGTGATTATTCTGCCCGTTGAGCTGGATGTGTACCTCGGTGGGTGAAGCGAAAGCTAGCTTCCTTAAGAGGGTTGGTGAACAAAAGATATATTCGTTTATTATAACATAAATCCCGAAGTCTTGTATCCTGCGCCATCGTTCGCGATCGGACATGTGCATAAATGCATGCGTACCCGGGAAAGAACCCCTAACGAAACTATTCTCACTGGAAGATGTTTCTTACTATCCATGTAATATAACATAACTAGTTGGGTACTTATGCATTCAAACACTTATGACCCTCGCCTTGTTTCCACGCATACCCGGTTTTGTATAAGCGAGTGGGTATTCGGACACACCGGACTGTAGGATCACGGGGCTGAAGCGAAAAAGGTCCATACGACAAATGATTTTAATCCGGCTAGGGGCTACTTAAGCCCATTAAATTACGATCACTTGGACTGATTACATTCCTCTTCTATACCGTCCAGCAGGCTATCTAGCTTACAATCCTGTTGAGAATACATAGCGGCTAACTCTACGGTCATACACGGACTTACGGAATTTCTTGCCGCCAGGCCCTTGATCCCACTTGACCATATGGTTGGGTCCAGCTTGGTGTAGTAGCGTCTTCACCATTGCCCAGCTTCTCTTGCTCCTTGCGGCATGCTGATATCTTCCATAGATGGGCATACGGGCTCCTTGAAACAGGTCCATAAGTTCCCCATGCCATTCGGCGGTGAAGCTTGATAGCCACAAAGCACGAAACACTCTGCATCACTTGCAAGGCTTCGCTCGTGCGATTCGCGAAAAGTCTTGCGATAAATCACTTGCAGATGAGGGCATTTCCTCCTCGGGGCGACCCGTTAACATTCACGCAAGCAGAATTCTTTCAATACACTTCCTCGCCCGAACTATACTACAGATTCGTCTAGGCACTACCACAAATGCAGCGTCGAAGCCTTTTGTTCTCCTTCACGAGTCCGCCCGGTGGCCGCGGAGATCATTTAACTCCCGTCTAGCTGGACTTTGGCATCTCGAAGATTGTTCTTCTCTACCTAACTCTCGTAAGAATCGCTCGCTTGACCTCGGCTGCCTTTTGAGATCGTCGTCCTCTCTTCGCCCTCGGATTCACCCGGGATTATGCGCAGAATTTTACATTAGACTTGTCATATTAGCCATTTACTAAGCTGGTGCATCTTCGTACAATTGTGACAATTGTTACTAGATGAGGGCCTTTGGGGTTCCTCAACTTGGCAGCTACGGCCCTCGGTTCGGCCTTACATTAAATCCAGCTCGAGACAATTGCTCATTCTTATCTACAAGGACCTGTGCATAAATTGATCCTTAAAACAGTTGTTTCAACCGTTTCAAGTCTCAGGGGCTCTTGCTACACATGTTTATCAAATTTTCTTACCGTATATCTTTGGTATCTTGGTCCGTCGCTTCGGGCAAGCCGCCTTGAGCAACTTCGGATGTATCGTCTCGAATTGAAGACATTAAATGCCTCTTGGAAAGATGTTGTTCGAAATGCGGCCCGTCGGCCTTTGTGATTCATGGCGCTCTCTCTGCGGAATTCGTAGCTGAGAGCATATCCGCACTCTGTTGGAGAACTATGCGGTGCTTGCCCGTGTCGCCTCCACCCGAAGCGGTTACGGAACCCGGCTGGTGGAAGCGTGATTAATAAGTCTCGGATATAGTCCGGTTACTCCTCCTCCTGCCGAACCACGAGGCTGTCATATTTTAAATTCTATAATTACATGACAGGTTATTGCTTTACCTCTGTAGCGGTGTGTCAACCCTCACCGCCTTCATCTTGAGCCTGCCCGATCTGGACGCCCGTGGTTGACGAGTCCCTAGGGGCTCGGCCCCTCACTCCGACCGTCGTTTCTACAAATAGAACGACGCCTCAAAGGTAAATTATAATACCTGGGGGGGAGTCCTCTTCGTTGGATAGGGTTTTTAGTTAGTCTTACCTTGGCGGGGCGATCGAGGTAGTCGGCCATCATGGCCACTAGGGGCCATCAGCTCGCTTTGATAGAATACCCGTTGACAAGCTCCACGGTGATATCGGATCCACTTTAAGTCCGGATCTAGGGCCCTTCTAGGGTCCTCACAGTTTGAGGAGGGGCTGAAGATTCCTTCTATGGCCCTCCTTAGTTCCTGCTTTCGAAGCATTGATGCAAGTAATCTTAGCGAGAAGAAGCGCTAGAAGTAAGTAAAGCAGGGAAAAAGAATGGCAACTTACCTGCTGGGGGGTTGTACATGGAGAATCTGTCCCGTTTTTATCACGAAGGAATTCCGCCTCTTCCCTTTGTACGTCGAACAATATCCTTGCGGGCGGCGAGTCCGGACCCTTACGGCGCAGCGGGGCGTCGTCTTCCCCGTTGAAATGCCACATGGGCTTCCCCCGATATTGGAGCGGCTGCACTCCCCGTCTTATGCATATCGCCATAAACTCAAGTATGGTCAGTCCGGATTTGGTCAATAACTTTATCCTGTCCATCAGGAGGAATATTTCCCTTGTGTCCTCTTCTTGAGGGCCCTGGGGGCGCCAGCTTAGGCGTGCCCTCGGCGAGGCGTTGCTGAACTTGCGGAGACCCGTCCGGACTGGATCCGGAAGGGGGACGTCGTTTATATAGAACCACTCTGAAGGCCAGTTTTCTGGTGCCTTCTCGAAGTGCCGGACAGGTATCCGGTCTCGGCAATCGCCATACTTGGCCCGCCCACTTGACATAAGGACTCCTCACAGGTGCGGGGGCGAGGCAGAACAACTTCCTCCATAATCCTAAGTGTGGTTGCAGCCTTAAAACAGCTCGCGAGAGGGCAACATACCCGCTATGTGCAGAATAAAAGGCAGGGGTAAGATCGTTATGGCTGGAGGCGTAGAACTCCAAGAGCCTTGAAGAAATGGGTGGATAGGGAACCCGGCGCCCCTCGGCGGATGAGGATCGGACATATCGCTCCTCCGGAGATGGGTTAGGAGATCCCTCGGCTTGGTCTCCTCCGTCATAAGTGGCTTTTCCAGCTCGGGCGGGGACCATGAGCCGGTGGGAGAAACCCTTGGGTTTGTAACTTTACCAAGCGACTATGAGGCTGAACACTCTCCCCAATCCCCGACTTGGAGCAGAAGGGCAAGCGGAAAAACTCTGACGGCGGCCATGTTGGAATGGCTTTTTGCGGAGCTCTCTGTGGGATGCTGGATCTGGGAGGGAGAGTGAGGTTTGGATATGAGAATCACCGTCCCTTCAAATAGACGGTTAGCCCAGAGGCTCGAGGGTGGCAAATGCAAAAATGCCTCGACTCCTCGCATTCGCTCGACACGTGGAGATTGTCATTATTGAGGCACTGAAGCCGAGGAGCACAACATCGATTGGAGGATGGACACTATTAAATGCGTAACAGGTATTTTGGAGTATTGAAGAAGGAACCCGCCTTGCAATGCGAAGACAATCTGCGTGCGGACTCATCGTCATTGAAGCCTGGTTAGGGAGACTCTTGAGGAGTCTAGATTAGGGGTATCCGGACAGCTGGACTGTGTACAGCGTCCGGACTATTGAGCGATGGAGATACAAGACTCAAGACTTGACCCGTGTCCGGATGGGACTTTCCTTGGCGTGGAAGGCAACCTTGGCGATCCGGATATTATATTTCCTTCCTTGTAACCGACTCCATGTAAACCTAGCCCTCTCCGGTTTCTATATAAACCGGAGAGGTTGAATCCTAGAAGGCCGATCACAATTACAATCATACCATCATAGGCTAGCTCTTAGGGTTTAGCCTCTACGATCTCGTGGTAGATCTACTCTTGTACTACCCATATCATCAATATTAATCAAGCAGGAAGTAGGGTTTTACCTCCATCGAGAGGGCCCGAACTTGGGTAAACATCTGTGTCCCTTGCTTCCTGTTACCATCAGCCTTGACGCACAGGTCAGGACCCCCTACCTGAGATCCGCCGGTTTTGACACCGACACACGTATGATCCACTCCTTGGGGGATGTGTGGGCACTCGACGACGATCATCACGATCGAGTCGGTGATCATACTGTTCACGGTTTCTGTACTGATCACGCCGGTCACCATGTCCCTCACGCCTCGGGGGCGATCTTGGGCTGTGGGCCGACTGGACTGTATCTGCAAAAACAGACCTGCTATGGATCCTATTCCGTGACAGTGACATGGCCGTATTCTGCTCTCCCGCTGCCCGGAGTAAAGCTCTGATCTGCATTAAACCTCTGCCAGCTTCTGACTGGGAGGGCTGAATTGACTCTGCTATTCGAGCTGCAGTTGTAAGATTTTGGATATGAGTTCGATACACCTGAGTCGGAGGTGGAAAAAGCTGGCATCGACTGGATTCTAGAACCCTTTGCCGCGCACGCTCGTCGAGTACTCGCTGGAGATTTTCCAGTCGAGTGCGCTCAACCAATTCACCGGTAGCGTCCTCCAAGGCCGGGCCTCGGGGTTTCTCCAACAATAGGAGTGTGAAGAGCATCCATGTTCCGGCGGCGAAGCTCTTCCATCTGCTCCGAAGAGAGGGGCTCGGGGAGGTACTCCTCATGGGCATGCGATGGATCACCTCTGCCGTCGCCACCGTTGGCGTGAGGGACGCCGAGAGGACTGCGAGGTCCATCGACCATCAGGACCTCCGCCCTTTGGATCCTCTTTGTCGCTTTTCGGATGCGGTCTGCGGAGCGGTCGGCCAGGTCGAACAGGCCGTAGAGATTCATCGGGCTCGATCGCGCGACTTGCGGGGTGGCCGTTTAGCGAGCCACGCGTGCCTCACCCGCTGAAGCCTTGACGAGCGGAGCACTTGGGCGGCCAGGCAGCGCGGCGGGAGGGCATACAGTCTGACCGATCTTTGGGTCGGCGGCTGCATCGAGGAGGGCGCCCGCAGACGCCGCGCGTGAAAGTGCGTTGCCCCGCGGACGGGGAGTGCATCGACGTCGAGTGGATCCTCCTGAAGCCAAGCGGAGTCGTCGGCGATGAACACGAGCGTGCCGAGACGGATCTCGCGGCCCTCAGCCAAACCTCCGCCCGAAACCATGATGAAGGGGATCGGAAAGATTGCATCTTCTCCAACAAGTCGCTAAGACACCTGCCCCACGGTGGGCGCCAACTGTCGTGGTTCTGAGTCTGACAATAGAATAGGGGGGTAAGAATGTAGAGGCAAGATCTTAGCTATGGAGGAGTTGTACACGCTAGTTTTACGAGTTCAGGCCCTTCTCGGAGGAAGTAATAGCCCTACGTCTCGGGCCGGAGGCGGTCATTTGGATTATAAGCGTGTGAGTTCTGAGAGGATGTGAACCCTTGTCCCGGAGGAGGGTGGCTTATATAGTGTCTGCGGGACCCAGCTCTCCTCCGTTACATAGGATTCAATGTACATAAAGATGTGGCGTTACGAATGCTTGCTTTGTATTGAAGTGCTACAAATGATCATGAAATATCTGAGTAAATGCCCGACCGTTGCTCTTGTTGAGTGGCTTTAAGTCTTCTTATTGTCGAGTGGTTTGATGGTCGAGTGACTGGATAAAGTGGGATCTCCGGTGAATGGTAGGTCAGTGGACTTCACTCGAGGCCTTTCTTGGATCCCTTCTTGATTCTTGAACTTCTTTGTTCTTAGGACAAGGACCTTAGGTAGGATGTATAGGTCGGGCCTATTACCCTACCCTAGGTTTGTGTCCACATCGGGCGAGCCACTCTGAATCCTATTCCTATGTTTACAAGATCCTCTGAATCAAACAGGCTCAAAGTGTCCATCACAACCGACCGTATAGACCTCTACTGCAAATGTCCTGCTCATCTTTAGTACAAGGAACATCTTGTACTACTAGCATACTCCCTCCGTTCCAAAATATAAGTCTTGGTAGAGATTTCCACTATGGATCACATCTGAGATGTATCGGATACATTTTAGAGTGTAGATTCCTCATTTTGCTCCATATGTAGTCCATGGTGGAATCTATACAAAGACTTGTATTTAAAACGGAAAATAATATTAAGAAAACGGAAGAGGAACATGGTAAGAAGAGCAAGCAGA
Source organism: Aegilops longissima (assembly GCA_021605205.1). Lineage (NCBI taxonomy): Eukaryota > Viridiplantae > Streptophyta > Magnoliopsida > Poales > Poaceae > Aegilops > Aegilops longissima. The sequence goes on from JAHIAM010002946.1 coordinate 30,546, forward strand.
TTTTGGATAATAAAATGTTGGTTCTTGATTGCCCACATGATGAACGAGGCGCATTAAGCATGCAATTCCCAGCTGTCTCTCGACCATTTCAGGCGGTTGGATGAAGATCCTCGTCTCTAACCCTTCTTCTTCCTCGTCTCTGATTCTTCCCATACAGAACAACGCCACGGGCCACCGACGGACCACCGAGCCCCCTTTGTGTTCCTCCGCCACCCCACCCCCCCCACCCCCAACCCCCACCAGCGTCGATTTTTCTTAGTTCGTGAGGCCCCACAACCACCGAGCCTTGGATCGCACGGCCGAACTCCGGCGAGCCTGAAAAATCGGTGACCCAATTTTGAAATTTAATCTCACTGTGATTTAATTAGTGTGGAATATAAAGGGAAAACCATCAGCATTGGGAGTATAGTGTTGGCGTGCCATGGCGGATCTGAAGGTGCAAACGGACAAAGGAAACCGCAACCAAGACAAGAAATCGAGAGTAATGCGATGGCGATCTATTTTCTTGCTGCGATAAATAAGTTGAGCGAATCTGAAAAGAGTACCGCCTACAGTGCGGCGCCATTATCGGTGTCAAAACCGGCAGATCTCGGGTAGGGGTCCCGAGCGTGCGTCTAAGGATGATGGTAACGGGGACACGATGTTTACCCAGTTGGGCCCTCTCTATGGAGGTAATACCCTACTTCTGCTTGATTGATCTTGATGATATGAGTATTACAAGAGTTGATCTACCACGAGATCGTGAGGCTAAATCCTAGAAGCTAGCCTATGGTATGATTGTTGTATATCTCTATCGACTAGCTTGGCCTCGGTTTATATAATGCACCAAAGGCCTAGGATAACAAGAGTCCTAACGAATCGCCCGGTGGGAGAGTCCTTGTCTTGATCGCCAAGTCTTGTGGAATCTTCCTTGTATCGGCAGCTGTCCGGACTGGCCCATGAGTATCTGACCATGGGGTCCTTGGCCCAATCTAACGGATCGGGAGGCGGCGTGATGAGTACCCCTAGTCCGAGGACACCGTCGATAGCCCCTGAATCGGTCTTCAAGTCGGGGCGCTCCTCGATTCTTCGAACTGCTCTTCATCTTGTCGTCGTCTTGAAAACTGGTTCAACAAATCTTCTCATCTTCAATCTTGAGGATCGCGAAGTGCATCGAAGAGTTTACGTCGGGTATCCGAGGCCCTTTAAGTTTTCGGCCTTTATCAATGCCTTGTTATTTTTATGCCTCACCTCGGGTTCGAAGTTGTCCCGGGAGGCGGTGTCCTCTTGCATCCGAGCTCTAATGCGGACTGCATTGAGTATCTTTGCAGCGAGCACCAATGCGGACTGCTTCCGAGCTCAACGCGGAATGTATCCGAGCTCAATGCGGATTGTGTCCAAGCTCAACGCGGACTGTATCCGAGCTCAACGCGGACTATATCAAGATGTCTTGGTTCAAAAAAGGTGAAGGAGTTTAGCCAAGCTTAATGCTGGAAATGCCCTTTATGGAGCTAGCATTTGGCGCCAGAGCTTTATGCGGACTGCCTCCGGTGGTGCACCACCCGACCATGGCTGATTTTTTGTGAATATTTTTGGTGGTGCATTTTATCCTCTGCCGAGATATATAGCCAGTATCCCTCAAGGTGTGTATAAGTCTAAAACTCGAGATGCACCTGAAGGAAAGCATAAAACCGCTGTTCCCAGTAGCCCACGAGACTCGGTCGATCGTGAAATCGGCTGAGGATCAACTCTAACTTCGGCAGCATACATGGAAAAAAACGCAGTGTAATATATTAGAGATAATAGTGATCGGTGAATGGGCCCCTGAGAGAGGGTCGTGAGAAGTCGCCGCAATATACTAGCTTGACACTGCATAGGTCCATATGGTACTATTATTGTCCGAAGACATGTATGCATAGTTGGTCAAGCGAACAACGAGCACTGAACTCTGCATTGAATAAACAGCGAGTAGCCCCGAGACACTGGTCGGGTGGCAACACCAGATCGAGGATCGATGTGCTTACTAATATTTATAAATAATGAGCAAAGCCCGGTAGCCCCGAGCCTTAATGTAGGCACGGGTGGCGAATGAGGATCGATATCGAGTAAAATCACATATTATGTGTAATGATTCTATGTATCCAAGTACTTTACATCATTATTTTGACTCCATTGCGACCGTTTATCGGTTGAAAGTGGCCCATCGTAAACCCGACCCTTGGTAGATACTACGGGTGTTTCGCACTAACAAAACAACCCTTAGCGGCGTCTCGGTGCACGGAGGCGGTTGTGTTAGCGAAAGCAAGCAATCAGATATCCGGGCTTTATAACTTTCACTTAGTCATAGGAGCTTAAAGTTGGAAGGCCAGTTACTAGCCTCCAGTTAGTGTTCGGGGATAGTCGAGGTCAAGCCATAAACACTTCGGCCAATGTTATGAACGGCCCGTCATTTAACATAGTCATCGGATCGCTGACCAGTTTACGCCTATTGTGAAGTCAGTTTTCGGCTTTCTCCACTGAGGTGCTTAACCATGCGAGCTGGAAGCACAATCGCAGTGGTTCTCCTTTTGCACACCTAGCCGAACAAAGCGGAACGTAGGAGGTAAGCACAGGAGCTGGGCAACCCAACTATTGACCGAAGACACAATTTGAAACCGATGCATATATAGCAACATCCGAGAGTGTTTTTGCCGAATCCCTTAAGGTGTCCGGCGTTGCACTGCGAGACTAATGCTTGAAAAGCACAAATAGTTTAAAAGTGCCATAGGCTCGAAAAGCCAAAAACTTATTCAAAAGTTTAATGTACGAACTAGATCAAGTGTTGGTGCCAATCCGAAAATTGGACTTTTAAAAAAATGTGTACATGGGTGCTTTAACATGACATCCTATCTCAAGACTTCAAGCGGGTCAGCCTATGGCTTCAACCTCCTTATCCCAGCGGAGTGCTTCTCCGAGGCTAGTTTAGCAAACTGCACTCGGCGGATTGAGAGAAGCAAGGCTATCCGACTCTGACCACACACTTGCATCGAGAAAGGAGTGATAGAAAAAGACTTTACAGCGCCTAATAAGAAGAACACTTATTATAAAATAGCTCACATAAATTTAAGAGCCCCCGAGTTACTTGGGTAAAGAATGATTGTGTGTGCGAAGTACTTATATCATATCTATGTTCACCGAACTTTAAATGCGTCTTAACCGACCATCGGCTTCTCCCTCTTGATCGAAGACCGAAAAGTATTATATACTCCACCTTTCGAGAATATCGGCGGTGTTTCCGATAACCGAGGCAATCAGGTCATAAGGCTGTAACGGACAAAGCGCGCTCGGGAACTTATGCTATATTCTTGATAAAGTGTAAGAAGCATCTTGAAGAAAATAGTACCCCACCGATACCTTTCTTGGTGCTCATTGTTAATATGAGACTTGTGCAATATATTTTTGTACTCATGAGTTCTGTTGTGTCTGACCATTATTGAAAACAGTAGGCGCTAGCTTTCAGCTTCACCAGTCGAGGTCGGCTCGGGTGACCCGATCATGACAATCGTAGAGGTGCTCCTTTACTCCCTAGCGAACAATAGGGGCGTGAGGGGTAAACACAGAACAAGGCAACCCAGCTTGCAAATCACTTAGGTTAATATGGTGCATATTGTGGCGTAATACACGAACAAGGAACGAAGCCGTACAAGTATAATCACATGCAAGAGGAAAAAGCTCCAGCAAGGGAGCCCCCAAGTAAATGGGGTATTTGAATTTGTCCGTCACAAACAAAGTTTGGACAAGGAAATTTTACAAGCAACTTTTCCAAAAAAGTATAATGCTTGATCGAACGAGCATAAGTTAAAATTTATAACTTTGAGCATGAAGGCAACTTAGCTGGTTAATGTGTTCGGTATTGATGGCGGTCCGAGCTTGATGTGGGACAAGGTTCCATCCCCAAGCGGTCCAGGTGGCGAACAAGAGCTCGACACTTGAAGTGGTGACATAGCACGGTCAATGCAGGCCCGGCCGAGTGATGCGAAGTCCCGGCATGGGGTAATGAAGTGTTGATGAAGCCCCGTCCAGCGGTGGCGCCAAAGGATATAGCCAGCTGGCATTTTCCTATGCACAAAAATAATGCAAACCGGGGTAATAGAAAAAAAATGTTGCATAATAAATAATTTATGCAAAGTGAGTAGTAAAAGAAATATGGCTGGCGCCGAAGTCAATGTCGATCTGAGGCGTCGGTGTAGCCTTGATAAAGGCGTGGCAAAGCCTGAATTCACAGGTCGGTCCGAGTTCGGATGCGGCGTTAGCGGACTATGTCTTGAAACGGCCGAACCACCATCGACCGTCGATAATCGGCCACCATTTGATAGACCTGTGTACATATGATGGACAAACAAGAGTAATAATTCCTTGGGAAAAATGAACCCAAACAAGCAAAAAAATACTAGGATTAATAGCACCTGGTTTATTTGTTGTAGCAATCCGAAGGAAGGTGATTCCCAAAATTGGGACTCGATCCGCACACCCATTGCACGATGGGCGATAAAGCGGCGGCATGGCGATCTTTGGCAAGGTTGGCTCGCCGAGGCAAAGCCCTCGGTCCGACTAACGTGATGGAGCTGGTCGGCTAGTGACGCCGATGTCTCCGGAGTAGTTTGATGAAGAGATGGCGAAGCCCCCGGTCCAGCCAAGATGTCGAAGCCTCGATGTCAGCCGATGAGTCAAAGTAGGTCGGCGTGATGGACACCGGCTTGAAGGAGCAACGGTGCGGCTCCGCCAATGCAGGTCGTGACGTGGTCAATGCCGGCTTAATGAAGCGACCGTGTGGCGATGCCGGTGTGCCCGCTCCGTGTAATCCGTGGGGCGGCGATGTTGGTGATCATTTATCCTTCGCGATGCCGAACTCTTGTTCGGCTTGCTGAGATGATGATCCAAAGAAGCTGAGCTCGACTCAACAAAGCGACGACGTGTCTAGCGCAGGTCTGCAGCCTTGGAGCAATGTTGCCGAACTGGTTTGACACCAGCATGATGTTGAAGATCATGTTCAGAGGATTTTAAAGTTAGTGGGATGTGTTCGGGAACAAAACACAATACCCCATACAAAACTTCCTTCAAAAAGGATGTCCAAAATCCCGTTCATAAAAAAGACGAACTCGGGTCGAATTCGTTTTCGCGCAGAAAACAGATCCGAAAAGTGATGCACTAATCGGAAGGTTCCCGGAGTTCGGATGGTCGGATCGAGCTGAAATTTTGAGGGGTGGTAGATATAGGAATTCCGCAGCCGATCAAAGATTGGATCTTCCAAAGGATGTTCGAGCTAGAAGATGGACACCACGCCCTAAACTCGTCCAGATTCTCGTCCAGATTTAACAGGGCTCCGGTATATCGCGGATAGCCAGAGATTCCTCCATCGGAACTCGACGAAATTTTCCAGGGTTGTTGTAGACTCAATTCCGCACAATTCCACTGAAGCAATCATTAAAACGACAATTGAGGAGGTGGTGGCGGCGGACACAAGTTCGCTGTCCAGAAAAACAACACGGTCGCCCGAGGGCAATGTTGGCGTTGAGCCCCCGGGCTCCCTGGATGATTCCTCCATGATCTTGATAGAGATCGGAGTTGATGTTGATGAAGGCCCTCATCCGAACATGACGATCGGAGGTAGGCAGCAGTCCTTGGTCGAACCAAGGTGACCCGGTCGAGCTGGTGGCGAAGATGCGAAATCGCGAGTTGATCTGCGAGCGAGCCATTGACCTTTGCGAACACACAATGGAACTCTCAATGAAAGCACCAATGTCGATTGTCAAAACCGGCGGATCTCGGGTAGGGGTCCCAAACTGTGCGTCTAAGGATGATGGTAACAGGAGGCGGGGACCACGATGTTTACCAGGTTGGGCCCTCTCTATGGAGGTAATACCCTACTTCTGCTTGATTGATCTTGATGATATCGATATTACAAGAGTTGATCAACCACGAGATCGTAGAGGCTAAACTCTAGAAGCTAGCCTATGGTATGATTGTTGTATATCTCTATCGACTAGCCTGGCCTCGGTTTATATAATGCACGAGGCCTAGGATAACAAAGTCCTAACCCGAATCGCCCGGTGGGGAGAGTCCTTGTCTTGATCGCCAAGTCTTGTGGAATCTTCCTTGTATCACGGTAGCTGTCCGGACTAGCCCATGAGTATCTGACCATGGTGGTCCTCGGCCCAATCTAACGGTCGGAGGCGATGTGATGAGTACCCCTAGTCGAGGACACCGTCGGCCGTGTACATATCTGCTGAAATTTAGCGGTGCTGCGATAGCGATAGTTTGTCGGCGTGCAAGCAGATCTAGGAGGGTGAGCGGTGGCGGCGGAGGCGTGGTGGGCGAGACGCAGTCGTAGGGGCGGCACCGGCAAGGTGGGACGGCAGCGAGGATGAAGCGAGAGGGCGGGATGCAAGGATCGGTCGAAGGCGTGGATGAGAGAGGTTGATCTCTTGTAATGGGCGGTGGTGTCGGGTATTAGCTCGGCATGGTGGAGGAGGGCGGCGGTGGATGGGGTGGTGGGCGGCTGCGGACGGAGGAGGTGGGGTGGAGAGGTGTTTTGGCACCCACGATCTGAAGGGAAAAGGGAGGTAGAGAGGAAGGGAACCATGTATTGAGGGCGCGCTTGTCTCAAATGCGAGGAAATTTACAAACTTAGCCCCTGTTTCAAATTTCTACATCATCACAGCAACATTAGTCGGTTGGGGATAGGACGGTAATCTCGCATACACCGAATATTTGCCGACGAGAGTTTGATTGTGGCGCCTATCGTGTATGAATATGAATCGGGGAGGGAGTCGATTTCGGCCGAGGACACACTGTGTTTTGGCGCCCACCGTGTATGAATCTGGGTGAGAGGTGGTTACGTCACATTTGGGTGAAATTACAAACCTACCCCTATCGAAACCTATAGAAATCCAGCAGATAGGCTTTGCGTGGTAGGGATAGGCAGTAGTGATTTCCATCTCGCATATTTTGGTCTCGGGCGGTTACTGCGACTTCCCCCGCTTCGTTCAAATTTTGCAGAGTGCACGTTTACCGTGCCAACTCAATTCGAATCCCGTTTGTATTCTATTTTTTTCCGGCGGGATCCATTTTCAATTGGAATTACATTCTATATACATCATTTTTTATATATACTTTCAAAAGCACAACAAAGAATCCTGCTCCTTTATATGTATAATATGATTTACAAATACAATGATCTCGAAATCTTACGGTTGAATTCGAAAAAAATTAACCAAATTATGTTCTACTAAAATGTATGGATCAGTAATACCTACATATTAAATAACATAGATGTGCGTGAATTCATATGAGTATGCATGTTTGATAGATCAATTTTGTTTGAGTATGGATTACATGTATCATCATCTCGAATTCAAATATTTGAATCCTTTTTTCCTCCTTTCACCCATCTCTCTCGCATGCATGCTCCTTGGTAGCTATCACTCTCTTTTCTCCAGCTCACCCTGCACACTCACTTCATGTTTCTCCTATCCTGCATAAACATGGTCTCTCGACGTCTCCCTTGAGAAGTGTCACACTCTCCCTATCATTACACATTACACGGTTTTCATTATCTCTCACGTATCTACTGTTCTCTGGTACTCGGAACCTAAGCTTTCTTTTTCACTGCCCCACACACAGTCTCCACTCGTCTTTCACTTTGTCTTTCTCTCTATGGGATTCTCTCACACACCCTATATGTCTCTACATATGACTGATACCACTAAAATTAGTCTCTCTCTCTCTCTCCTGTAGACACAACATTTGTTGCGGTCTCCTTTTCTTCTCCATCCCAGACTGCCATTATTCATTTGTTTACTGATCAGACAACCCCGACTATCGTCTCCTCTCTCTCTCACACAGACACACACGCACAACTCAGCTTCCACTCCCCTTCCCGACTACCGTCTCTCTCTCACACACACACACACAAAATTCTCGCTTTCGCACCCCGACTCATACTTCTCTCACAAACATTTATCGACTAGCTAGCCTCTAGATAGGTTTATACACCCGCACACTCGTGCTTCCACCATCGCATACATGTCTCTCTCCTGCTCCTTGTATCTATGTAGATTTTTCTTCCCTTCTCGAGACACGCCCTCTCGATCGTGCACACATGCACTATCGCCTCATTTTAAGCTGATACCTACTCCTTTTACACTCCTTGTGTCTTTGTCACACATGCACTCCGTTCTCCTCCTCTCCTCTCTCTCACACACACATGGGCTTTTGCAACAACTAGCAAGATGCCCATGAGTTATCTGAACATCAAGATGCATTTGTATGAATAGTTTATCTTGTGGGGAAAAGGATGAGCGAGGGAAGGCCTTATTGCAAATGTGGAGAGGGGTGAGGGTATCTTTTTGCAAAATTGCCATGGTTTCCTTCCTATCCGTCGAGATATAGATCGGACGGCCTATATTCAGGATGGCGGGCATACGATATCACCGACAATGCTTTTTATAAGAGTAGGGATAAAAAATAGAGTTGGTGATGATGGTGGGCCTGCCATCCTGCAATGTAAATCGTCTATTTATATCTGCGGATAGGAAGGAAAATATAACAATTACCGCACTCTTCACCACATTTGCAGATAAGGCCTTCCCTCATTCATCCTTTTCTCCCACAAGATCTTGATGTTCCGTGCAACACACGGGCATCTTGCTAGTAGAGTAGAAATTAGACATATACCACTTTCTCGAATCTTGAAACCAACAACATTCCTCCTTATCTCATCAAAAACGGCAAAGGAATATATTTTGAGTGAAACATAACATAGTTTTAGTGATATACATATTTCAAAACTAGCCTTTTTTTTCTATCAAATCGGTGAATCTGTAATAATCTACTTTGAATGTGTGGCAACGCATTGGCACATTGCTAGTAGTTATTATAATTTTTTGGACACCGGACAAATGGTGGAGTACATATCTGAAGAGAAGGCGCGCATACGTGATCGGCCTCTCATTGTCTCGCACACATGAGTGTTACGTAAAAGCGATGTTAACAAATAAACCCTAAAACCCTAGGTGCACGATTGCTGCATTCGCGGGTGCGGGTATGTGGTGGAGCACCTTTGGAGGAATAGTCAGCTCGTGTGATAATTTGATCCATAGGAGTTGATGGTGGGACCACGGTGAGCGACTTGGGCGCGGTGGCTCGCCGATTGCCACGGTCGAGTATACGTTTAAAATATCATTTTCTAAGCGGGGTTAAGAGTTCCGATTTTCAATGGCGCGTTATAAGTAGTAAGTATTTTTCGGAACGATTGGTATGGAGTGAAAATGGAATTCATAGTTCTACGTACCTCCTTGGCGTATGGTTGTATGGTTTTTTTGCGATGGAGGTTGTATGGGTTTATGTTGCGAGATGTTGAACCTAGTAGTTCTAGGGCAAATACTATGGTTTAGATTTAGATGTTGGCTTTCAGTAATGAAAATTGGAAGGGGAAACCCTTCTTTGATTAAAAAAACTACTACCTCCATTCTGGTTTACTAGTCCCCATCGTACTTTGGGTCAAAGTTTGTCCATGAGTTTTACTTGTAAAATGTGAATGGAAAACGAGATTTTGTTATACCCAAACAAAAAAGGACTGGAGGGAGTGATTGCTCACGACGGACACGACCTCTCATAGCTCGGGCATTGAACGGTAGCGCCCGACAAGAGGCACTTTTCGCTGCGAGGCCGGTGAACACGCCTCCTCGCCGCATGCAACCAGCTTAAGACTGCCCGCCTGCCTTCATTGAATCCCGCGTCTACGGCAACACATCACGTCCTTCCATGAGCAGCAGGCATTTTAGAACACAAAAATGACTAAAATATAATTAATTTCGCATGGTCTTGACTTGTTGTGCTCGCCTTTGGTAGCGAGGAACTAGTAGAGGTTTTCTTTATTTATAACCCTCCTCACATTTTTTGGCTTTGAAATGAATCATGGTTGTGGACATTATGTATGAAATGTCTTGATGTGGAAGTTGAACTTGGAATGTAATGGGCTTCTTGGCGTAAACTATACCATGTCAATGCTTAAATGCATTATTGTTTGGAAAGTAATTGCTGTTATTACATGACCGAAAAAAACATTTTGTGCCACATCGGTAGATGCGGACATCTATGAGGCATCTGTTGGATAAACATTTGAACCAAGCTATTATGAAGGAAATTTTGTATTGACAACAGTTTTAGATAGCAGGAGGCGCCTAGCCTGCTCTGCCTCTGCTAGCTTATTTCTGGCTTCTTCCATCTCTTCTTTGGCTTGGGTGAAGAGCATCGATTGCTCTTTTAAGCTTTTTAGAACTCAGCTACATTCTCAAGGGCTTCTGCGCTTTCTTTCAGCCTTTACTAATGCCACGAGGACACGAACAGTGGCGACTCCACCTGGCTTGTGTGTAATCCAGCATCATCTGGGAATTTGCACCTTGTGTCTAATCCAGCATCATTAGGGAACTGGAACCTTGTGTGTAATCCAGCCTCAACCTAGATCCATTTAGTAGAAGCCAGATAAACAGAACTCAGAGAAGTGAATTCAAAAGGAAAAAAAATTATAAAAACAGACTACAAGGTGAGAACACCCACTTCCTACATCAAGCTAAAAACGAAAGCATTAGGACGATTAAGACACTTCTTATTACACATCAAAGAACACCACGCTTAAGAGAAACATAAACTACAACATATACACATCGAAGAACACGAGGCTACACGAAAGTAATTGAAAGGGTGTTACTTACCAAAGCTCGTTTTACAGGTTCGGTGCAGCTCCTCTTTAACTTGCCACACTCCTTGAAGATGTCCCGAATATCTCGTGTTTGGTCTTCATTGCTCCTCTGCATGTTCGCACTCATGGTTTTAAAATCTCAACATGACAAGAAAAATATACTACTAGTAATACTCGCACATCTTGTGGGCAACATTAAAGCACTCATCTGCCATGTTAGAGCATCTCCATCAGAATACATAGCGTCGGCGCTTTAAAAAGCGTTCTGATCTTGAGATCGAAAGTAGATAGAGTAGAGGATAGTTCTCAGCATAGATAGATAAAAAAAGACAATTCAACTACTCCTCGTCGTCCGACTCCTCCTCGGTGATGTCATCCTCCGACGTCTGACTGTAGGCGTGAAGATACCGATCGTCGTAGGATTCCCAGGGCGACGCTGCTCCTAGCCTCATGTTAAATTGAGCGTCCTCTTTTCGCCTACGCTTGTCCTCGCGATAGGCGGCTCGCTCCGCCCTCCTCTTATCCCTCTCCGCCCTCCTTTGCGCGTAGAACTCGCGCTCGTTGATGATGTCCTGCGGGAAGTGTTGGCGCCACAGCGCCATGGCTTCCTCATCCATCTCGGCGATGCCGAGGCGGTGCTCCGCTTTCGGTTGTCGCGGCGATCTTCGTCGGTGCTAAGCAGCGGAGGCGCTGACTCTGCGCCCGCTCGGCGTCGGCATGTTGGGAAGTTCAATGTTCTATGAGGCCACGGAGTCGCCACGCCGCCCGTGTCGTTACCTTGGCGGCCTCGTTAGCGATGTCAAAATTGCTGAGGCCAAAGCGCATCCAGCGAATCGGATCTCGGCGGAGCTTCGCCGGAGCGCAGCAGACCGCGGTATCCCCAAGTTTCGGTGGCGTGGCAGCATGGTGGCCTTGGCGGTGGCGGCGAAAATGAGTGGGGAGAAGCGGTGGCAAACGCGAGCGGTGGGAGGCGTTGGATTTTGTAAAGCACGCCCGGATGCAGCGCCAAAACTAGCGCACGCCCGGCCGCTTTTTCAGCAGCGCGATCCTTTCGATGTCTCGCTATCTCTACTCTCTTCTCTCTGTTCTATTTATTTTATATTTAATATTTAATATTTATTGTCTACTTTTTTTTTCTCTATACTTTTTCTTGCAATATAGGCCGTCCGATTTATATCGACGAGATAGGAAGGAAACAAATGGGAATTTTGCAAAAAGATACCCATACCCCTCTCAGTTGCAAATAAGTCCTTCCCTTGTTCATCCTTTTCTCCCACAAGATAAACTACTCATACAAATGCATCTTGATCGTGCAGCATGGGCATCTTGCTAGTTCTAAAACCTTTCCATCATTTGCCACACTCTGGTTGCGGATGAAAAACCTACCAAGCACAGTAGCGATCTGAGGCGGCGCACAATTACAAGCTGATATTCTGTTGGACAATGGGCTATAACCAATTACTTTTACGAGAACAATAGCACCAGGAAATTTGAAGGGTAGGTATGAACAAAATTGGAAATGCATGTCTTTGCTAAGTGATTCAATACACACATTACCAATCGAGGAGGAAAGCGATGGTCGCGGCGGCCTCTGTGAGTCATAATTCGAGCAGGAGTCAGTTCATTGTCCACGATGGTGGTACTTCACGCTTGGCGTTGGCTTCGGGAAGCAGATCCGAGACCGTGGAAGGCGATGCGGGAAGAAACTCCGTGTCGACGATGACGGTGGACCGGCTCGGTCTGGCGTCTGATGTCGTCGATGAGGCAGATGAGCTTCGGTGGACGAGTGCGCCGATGTAAAGGGGAGGAGCACGAAGGCTGCGGTGCCGTGGAGAAGTCTATTTTGCGGTAGGTAGTATTCAGGTGTACTACTCTGGGTGTCGGGGTGGGGTTGGCTGGGTAGGGTGAACCTGAAGTTACGAAAACAGCCCCCTACCAAGATGACTCATCTGTAGGCCTGTTCCGAAGGCTATGATGGTAACTTCCCACTGCTCGAATCAGGGTCACGGGAGATTTTCTCGCCGAGCTCAAAATTTTGTGACACTGGACTCCCCGTGTGGCGTGTTGAGTGATTGGCTAAGCAACTAGCGAGTAGTAGTAGTAAACTCTGCATATTAGGTTTGACGAAGTCAAACTTCCTAAAGTTTGACCAAGTTTATAGAAAAATATAAACATTTACCATAACAAATATGTATGATGTGAAAGTGCATTCAATAATGAATCTAATGGTATTTATTTGTTATTGTATATGTTAATATTTTTGTTATAAACTTTCGAGAGTTTACAAAACTTGACTTTGACCAATGCTAATCTGTGAACTTAAATAAAAGCGGAGGAGTACACATTTGTTTTCTTAGTTTGTAGTGAACTAATCATTTGTTGAAATTGTGAAATAAATATATTAGGCTATTGACTTGAATGTAATGGTCTATACAATTCAATAGTTACAATCATTGTGAATCCCAAGATGTATACAAGGTCTATAGTACTTCACAACATGCTCAAACTCACATAATCCCAGTCAAATGAGAATCTAAATGCATTTCATAGTTATTACTTTGTAGGATGCAACAAAACAACCATAACTCTACATCAGCCATTGGCCTGTTTGGATACTCTAACACAGTTAGAGTTAGAGTTATTCTAACCCACTCTAACCCAAATAAGCACCTCTCCACGAGAATAGTTGGGTTAGATGGAACTAACCCTCTAACCCTCCTGTTTGGATACTTTTGGGTTATTTGAGCTAACTAACCCAAACTAGCTCTAACCCATGATCCAAACAAGGCCATTATAGAAGCAACACTTTGACATATCCCAATGTGTGAATGAAACATGCAGAGAGAGCTTTTGAAGATGGAGCAGATAAGTAGGGAAAGATTGTATGTATGTGGGCGAGAGAGTAGGAGACAAACCTAACAAGGCAGAGGAGAGAGATAGAGAGAAGAGAGAGGAAGAAGTTAGGTGCATCACAAAGATGGAGACATGTAATATCGTGAGATCGTGTGCATCCAGATTCTGTATACATGGAAGGAGAAGAGACAACATGTTTGATGAGAGAGCTGGAAAAACATGGGCGAGAGGGAAGGATCTCATGGGTTGAGGATTGACAATTTTGTGCGGGGAGAGAGGATTGGTAATTTTGTGCAGAGAGAGAGAGAGAGAGAGGAGTGGGGAGGAGTCGGTCGGCCGTCGTCACATCACCACTTCCAAATGACCCGCATTCTCTAGCGGTGTGGTGCGCCGTCTTGATCTGCTCGATGCCCTCTTTGAAGATTGAGATGTTGTGCATGTTGGGATGCAAAGAAGCACAAGCGAGAGTGGTCGCCGTATAACCTTGGATGGGGATGCATTATGTGCTCGGGGGAGTGTGTGTGTGTGTTGTGCTGCGTGTGTCTGTGTGTGTGTGAGAGAGAGAGAGAGAGAGAGAGAGAGATATTGAGAGAAACAAACCAAAGGAGAGAAATGGATATTCACAAAGAGATTGTGCGGGCCTTGAGGTGGGCAGGGGCCGGGTGAGGGTGTCAAAATGTGCGCGTTGATGCATGTGTTGCATGCGACCGTGCAAGGGACGGACGAATCAAGAGAGATGGTTGTTGTGTTACGGATGCTCCTCTCTCTCTCTCTCTCACACACACACACACACAAGTAAACTAGAAGACCGTTCTCTCATGTATACACAACGTATCGGCATATCTGTCTATGTCTCACTCATGCATGATCATTTGCACATTCACACCTCTCTATATACGTATCACCTTTACCGTCTCCACATTGCCCTTCATACAACACACATATGGAAACATACACGTTCTCTCTCAGTCACACACACAAAATCAGTATTAAAAAAATAGGCGCACCTAAAGCGTCCAAATCCAAATAAACACAAACTCGAGCTAAATTCAAATATATGGAAATATTGCAGCGTCAAGAACTTTCCCAGGAAAAAAAGTTGAGTAATATTAGAGGATTGTTTTCACACACAAAAAGGTTCGGTGGATGTCCTTGGCGCGACACGGTGATGCACGTTCGATCGACCAGCATGACCCGCAGTTCACAGCGCTTGCACAGGATTCCGTGTCGTGGCTGTGGTACTAACTAATAAAAGCGCTGCCTAAGTTTAATGTTTACGTGTACTAGTACGGTTTTCTTTTAAGTTTGAACAACCTTATATAAAACTAAAGTAAGCTCCCACACGCGCACTCATCAATATGCCGCCACCATCGTAGCGCATGCCGGCGCCCGCCTGCTCCGGCCAACAATTTCTCGCCCATCACCGCCATGTCGCCGCCATCCCTGTGCCATGAAGCCGAAGGCTCGCCCGCTCACGTCATTTGTAGTCCCTCCTCGCGATGCCGCCACGCTGCCAAGCACGCTAGCAGCTGGTGGAGCCGCGTCTATGCACGCAACGTATGAAGAGGAGGGCGGCGCGTGCTCGACACGCCGGTGAGAAGAACTAGCGTGTCATTTCGTCTCCTCCCGCAGCGGGGCGCGCATGGTGGCTGTCGCGGCGGAAGCGATCATGGCGTGTCGAGCCCATAAACCGGTGCGGGCGGAATCTACCGAGACCTTGAATGCCACGTGGATCCTGCAATCTAATGGAGAAATTTGGGTCAATCGACTCATGTGAGCCGTTTGATGCAACATGGATGGCTAGAAGGGCTTCTTCCACCTCTTACGTCGTCTTCTTCCTTCCTCCGTCGAACTTCTTTAACAAATCGGTGACCCAAATTATACTACTAATGCGAGCGTATTAAATACAGTAGGAACACGAAGATCTGACGATAGTACCAACTGCAAGAAGAATAGTAGTAAGACATAGTACTAGTACTACATGCGTACTAAAGAGTTCAAATAACGAGAAGAACATACTA
Organism: Aegilops longissima; assembly: GCA_021605205.1. Lineage (NCBI taxonomy): Eukaryota > Viridiplantae > Streptophyta > Magnoliopsida > Poales > Poaceae > Aegilops > Aegilops longissima. The sequence goes on from JAHIAM010002946.1 coordinate 46,140, forward strand.
AACATAGTTACTGTTGGGGCCTCGGCACAACACACCCTTGAAAATAAACTAAGCAACTAGTCCGCTTGACCTTTGCAATAGAACCAGCATGGCGATGGCACGCCACCTACTCGAGTCCGAGTCCACGTCCTCGACTTCGTCCTCGTCCCTCTTCCTCTTCCTCTTCATGCAGCTTCTTTGCTTGAACAGGACCTTTGGGCTCTGCTTCTTCATCCAACCCTTATAGATATTTAAACAAAGGTAGGCATCCATTGCTGTGTACAGGATGTGATCTTCATCTAATGTCTTGACTCCCATGCATGATGAAACTTCGTGATGAGGTTTCTTGAGTTTAGCGTCTGAAGGATCAATCATGGCTGCTGCGAGGTCAGCATTGAAGGTTGAGTGGAGGACACCAGGCTTGCCTTACGGAGATCGAAGGGCTGGCCTACTAGCAGAGACCTATCCTCGCAGGACATCCACTGTCGTTCTTAAAGCCCTCTGATAACAAATTTCACTCTTTTGTCCTTGAGGAAGTTCTTAAAATCCTGGCACTCAACGTCGGCATGGCATATGTGGTAGACCAAGCAAACGTTATGTAGGCAAACCTAGATCACGGTGGGCATCTTCTTCTCTTCGTCCTTTAGATCCTTCTCTCTTCTCAGGACTGTGGTGTACTCAACATCTAGCCCAGCGATCCACTCATCCGTTGAACTGTTCAACATGCGTAGGAAGCGAGCAAGCTATGCTTTCACCGTCGCGGATCCACGTGTGTAGATGACGATGAACTGATCGCCCGTGACGGCTCTAACCTGGTACTCAGCGGTGACCATGGAGATTTGGGAGGCCATGGATTTTGGAGGAGGTTAGGAGAAGTTGAACTGTTGTACCCATAAAAGCTGGGGCGAACTAATGTGAAAGGACGGAGACGGCTGAGGCGAACTGTTGTAAGGTAGTAGAAGACGAGGGACGAGTAGGCGTCTGAGCGGCGTGGGGTTGCTGGCTTGCCGGTGGATAAGCGGCTGCAAGCCCTAAAGAGTTCTCGAGAACTATGCGGGACCCACTAGATGTCATGTCTACTAGACCCATATCATAGGCCTGACGGTATAGCTTCTGCCTGTTCGCACACCATGCCGGCGCATGGATGTAACTTCACTTAATTCCGCCAACCGCACGCCTCCCACGACCTTCACCTCCCTCGCGTGGTCGGGCCCTTTGAGACTTCGACCGGCTATAAATGAGCCATTTTTTTGCCTACTACGCATGCATGAAACTCCCTCTGGTCCTTTTTACTCCTGTCAACCATTTGCAAAGTGTTTGACCAAATTTATACTTTTTTTGAACACCACCTTATATTAATTAACCAGCCACACGGTACACTCATTCGATACAATATTCACCACACAGGGCGGTACGTTATTTACAAGAATACCATCTAATCTATTGTCAAAGGTATACTTAGCGATTAAGTGTGCCACCTTATTAGCCGACCGGCTAATCTTTGACAATTGAAGATTGTTGATTAAATTCGAGATGCTCAACACTTTCATGTTCATGTCACGCATAGCAGACCTGTCATAGTCCCCCGATGCAAGAGACACTACCACAAAAGCGCAATCAGTCTCTAAAATTACAGGATTATGAAGAGAAATACCTATGTAGAGACCGGCAATGCAAGCCCTAAGCTCCGCTTCCTCCATTCTTTGACAGGCATCAATGAAATCCCACGACAAAATTTATACTAAAAATATCAATATCTACAATACTGATTATAATGAGTATAAGAACTACGTTTTATAATGAGTGTAAAAATATTGATTTGACATTGTGAATGTTGAAACATTTTTCTATAAGTCTGGTGAAAGTAGAGGTACATTGACTTCAAACAAAACGTAAATGCACAATGCAGACTAGTTCCTCCGTCCAGGTGCGTGCCATGTCCTATCTTGTCATCACAACAAGGTTAGCTATTAGAGTACCACTACCTCCCTTCTAGTTTAAAGGGCTCGATTCAAAAATTTCACCTACTCTTAGCAAGATAGTAGGCGGTGGAATAGTTTTGAAGTCTGCAAAGTACTCAACTAGTCTTGTCGTTCTTCACACAAAATGTGTTTACCAATGCATGCATGAACACTAGTTACTCTAACCCCCTCTCTTCTTTAATTCTTTGCCACATCAGCATGTTTGCTACTATTCCCGTGTGCATGATACCGCTAAGATACCACCATTATGGCCAGCCTTAATCATCGCATGCAATAATTTAGTGCACCTTGAAATATGAACATGTGTGGGCGTGTATGTTTTAATGACTTGAGACTATACCTAGCCCGGCATGCAAGATGACTTATTATGCACGTTCCCCATACCTGCAGGAAGCCGTTCGTCTCCAAATCTTTTCCTCTCCATGTGTGGAAACAATATGCCTTAAACTCTCCTTCTCCCTTGGCGGTCCCACCACTCCACCCGTGTGAAAAATCTGCATGCATGACTCTCCTCCTCCACGCTCGTCCAATCCGTTGTGACCAGCAATATTTCCACCCCTTCGCTCCCCGAAATTTACTCCAACAAATATGCCCATGTAGTTGTTACTTAGCTGCAGGTGCATTGGGTCAGCGACATATGGGCCCAGCAGGTGTTCGCCCACATGTCGGTGGCATAGCTGAACCTGCGATTAAGTCGATCAACTTCAGTCCATATCTTACGTCGTGTGCCATTGCTCGCTATAAATCTGCGCCTCCGGCGACATCACTATCTCCTCCCCTCACGTTCACGTTCATCGCTATCTCCCCCCTCCTCTCCGTCACCACCATGGCGCCGCCTCCCAAGCCCTAAGGCCCCTCGCTGCACAGCGCGGACAGTCCGCGTTGCCGTTCCATTCCTCGCCGCCACTAGTCGAGGAGGACGCGTCGGTGTTCCGCTCCTCGCCGCTACGCGATGCGTCACCGTTCCGTTCCTCGCCGCCACTAGTCGAGGAGGACGCGTCGGTGTTCCGCTCCTCGCCACGACGTGACGCGTCGCTGTTCCATTCCTCGCCGCCACTAGTCGAGGAGGATGCATCAGCGTTCCGCTCCTCGCCGATACGCGTCGAGGTGGACGCGTCGGCGCTCCCAATCTCGCCAGGACGCGCGTCGAAGGACGCGTCGGCTCCCTTCTGAGGAGAGGCGCTGCACTTCCTGCGAGCCCCCAGCCTTGAGGAGCTTTGGAAAGAAATGGATGTTGCCTTGTGGGAGGCTTTGCCTCCAGCGAGCCGCCAAAATAGAGCGGAGAAGAAGGCCGAGGAAAGAAGCGCACCACGGAACAAGCTGCAGGGAGGCCTATGTCGCGTCCGAGAAGTCGAGCAATTGGTTCTTTGGCGGAAGGCTCGTGCAAGGGCCGTGAGGTTGCGGCGGACGCCGTGCCGATGCCTGCGTGTGAGTCGGGCCCAGCGCCTCATCTACACTTGGCGATGCGTGGACGGGTGCAGCTTCGGCGAGGCGGAGTACTGTTGGCGCGGATCACCACATAGGTGAGATCGCTCGCTTCGCCCGACAAGCCGCCAATCAGCACCTCGCAAGTTGCGAGGCTGAGGAAGAAGCGTTGTGTCATTGCTTGAGGAAACGGCAGCGCCGGGGCACTCGTGGCGGCGCCCATAAGCGCTCTGCGGCGCCGTGGCTTTAGGAGGAGTATAAATTTTGTTTAGTAAGGTGATCTCATTAGTTTTGGGGCGCAAATGATAAATCCGAATGTTTAGAAATTTTAGCGTCCTTAATTAAGTATGTAAAAGGAAAGTTTGGAAACCTTGTGTATTAAATGCGCATTTTGCAAATGCGTGCATATAGCACAAACTTTACTATATATTATCCTTCTACGTCTCTCTCGATATATGCTTGCGGATTGTGCTACTCCCTCCGTCCGGTCAATAAGTCATCTTTGGTTGTGCACCGTGACCAAGGAGGAAGACTTGTACACCTAGGCGGAGGGAGTACTACTATTACTTATGTACATGCAAATGCGTTTTAACATTACGATGCGGTTTTGTAAAAGTAGAAAAATAGCACTAGTCAAGCTTGTGAAGCGATTCAATGCAAAACAAATGCAAAATGCTCGTTTGATTGTTTACTTTTAGCTTCCTTCTCTGTTGTTATTTCTCTGTCATACTTTATGCGGAGTATCTCACTAGTTGGAAAGGCATGCAAATTTCCAAACCGCTTCCTACACCACATATTGAATTTTTTGCCTAACAAGTTGTGCCGTGCAATTGGAATTCCAACTTGAGTACTACTACTAGTAGGAGTACCGGGGCCGATTCTTTTAGGCTTCTAGATTAGTAATCCCATAACTACTACCTCCGTCCTGGTTTATTGGTCCCCATTGTAACTGTGTCAAATTTTGATCATAAATTTAACTAATGAAATGTTAGTGCATGTCACATGCACTACTCCATCCGTCTAGGTGAGTAAGTCATCTTAGGCTATGCACCGTGACCAAGAAGGAGGAGAAAATGAGAAGCGTTAATGTTTATTTGCTAACTCTTTGGTCAAATTTAGCACAAATTACAATGGTGAGGAATAAACCAGGAATGAATAGTAGTTTAGAAGCAAATAAATGAGTGAGGCGCCTTATTGTTACTCTCCTTTGTGACTAGTCTGGTGGGAAAGCTGGGGAAGCCGCCAAAGAGCTGGCCCTAGGAGTAGTAGCTAGGGATCGAGTGTGCGAGATGAGCGGAGAAAATAAATCTGAGAGATGAAATGCAAAAAGAGGCGGAGGGATGTGATGGTTGCTTGTCCGTTTATTTTACAGACCACTTATTCTTTGGGAGTGGTTGGGTTTTGTGATATGGCTTCTTGCTTCGCATACAGCGGGGTGAGAGGTGAGACTCCGTGCAGCGCCGCCCCTACACTTGTACTACATCGGTCATGGTTTATTAGTCTCCCATTGAATTGGACTGAAGATTGATCTGACAAAATGTTAGTGCATGTCAACAAAAACTATATCGTTGGATTCGTATTGGAACATAGTTTTGAATGATATAATTCTAGGTGACATGCATCAGTATTTATCGTACTATATATAATGTTAGTTCAATTTTGGTCGTACTAATCTATAGTAGTAAGGTGCCCGTCGTTGCACGAAGAGTGAAATGCATTGATCGGGAGTTGTTTATTTTGACAAAGGATGTGGGGGTCATCTCATGTGTAACGGGTATCGATAGGTTTCTTCGGATATTATCTCATCTCTAGAGCTCACAAACATCCGGGTGAAATAGATAAAAAGGTATCTTTTGCAAACAAAAGCGTTCAACTATTCAACCTGCATCCAAAACTTGTGAAGAAATAACACTTATTGTGCTTTGCAAGAAATGATCTTTAAGAATTAGTTTTTGAGTATCGATTGTTATACATGTTGGCTACAGATGACATGGCAGTTTCTTATAGTCAACAATTGGCTATACTATTAAGTAATATTAACCATGCCCTTATACACCTAGGCGGAGGATTAAATCAGGATGACTTGCAAGGGGCGGAGGAGATGTAAGAAATGGTTCATCGTAAGTCTTTCACGATCTTGTAGTAAAAATTCATACATGGAAGATTCTAGACTAAACCATAAACGGATACACTTTTATTCATGCGCGATAATCCAATAGAGCAAGATCCTGCATGGAAGTCTCCACATGCTTAGACAGCGGATTACATTGAGCGAAGACTAATGATCAACATTTAACTTGATAATGCGTAATTTTTTTAGAAGAATAGGGAGGCTCCTCCCCGGTTCCATTATCAAATGAAACCTAAAGTGTCTTACATCAGCTCACTAAGAGGAGCAGTTCAAAGGAAGGACTGCGGCAAAAGCCACTCAAGTTTAACGACAAGCTTACAGAATCAAAAGCGACAAAGACACGGGCCATAAGCTCCCACACACACTACATGTTTTCTAAGTGCACTTGATAATGCGTATGTCCAGGTGAACCTCCTTGGAGTCCCCGTGCACCGCGTCGGCGGGTAAAGGATGGAATGGATGCCATGGGTTTTCCAAGTCCACATTGGCGGGATAGTCCCAGCTCCCCAGAGCCCAAGTCCGTCCGATGAGGCCGGTGTCGCCGCCCACGCGACCCGGAGGGGTAGTAATAGTGACCACGCACCCGTACATCTGCCTCGTGTCAGTGTCAGCGTCAGCGGCGACGCCCCTGACGCACATTACAGAGATGGGGCGGCAGCCTGCGCGGGCCTCGCCGGTGCCTACGATCAAGAGGAAGACGCTGCCGTCCTCCTCCGAGACAAGCAAGAGGCGGTGATCCTCTAGCGACTCCGGCATGGTGAACCGGTAGCACGTGTCGTACTTGATGTTCTCCACCAAGGGCCAGCAGTGACCGCTGCACGCATCCGTGAGGTGATGCACCATGTCCGCCGGCGAGCCACAAAACGGCATCGGGCACTCATAGCAGTGGACGAAGGCCTCCTTGGAGGCATCAACAAGGCCGTCCATGAAAGGGAGTGGCTGTAGGGGACGTTGCGCCAGTTGAATATATGAGCAAGTTACTATGAGATTTAATCCGAATAAGCACAAAATAAATCATGCGGCTATAACAGAGATGAAACTAATCATGTGGACTAGCATAGTAGTAGGATCTGAGTAGAAACATGAATTCTACCACGATTTGAACAGGAAGGACAGAAACACATACGGTGCAGCAGGGAGCACCACCGTTGGCGTTGAGGTTATCGCCCATGTCGTTGAGGAAGAGGTTGCGAGTCGGGAAGAAGTGGTCGTCGGTGAAGTCGTGGCTGCCAGCGATCGCGAGTGCGCTCCCAGATTTCAACGGCGCCCGCCGAATGGGCGAGGAGGAGGTGGCTGTAGAGGGCGTTGTGGCCGCCGAATGGGCGCAGGAGTAGCACCGAAGCGTATATGGCGTCCTTACTAGTACTCCTAGTCTCTATCTATCTATCTATCTATATATATATATATATATATATATATATATATATATATATATATATATATATATATATATATATATATATATACTACTCTTATAGAAAACCGAGTTGGTGATGATGGTATGCCTGCCATCTTGTAATATAGACCGTCCGATCTATATCGGCGGATAGAAAGCCAACTATGACAATTTTACAAAAGATACCGCACCTCTCTCCACATTTACAGATAAGGCCTTGCCTCGTTCATCCTTATCTCCCACAACCTCGTGCTCCTCCTATGTCTCTATCTCTACTACTCTTCTTTGTTTTTTATAACAAATCGAATAGTGTTGCGTCGTCGCTTGCGCTTGGCTGAACACGCCTCCTCGCCTCCATCATCACCAACTGAGTCTTTTATAGGAGTAGGAGTAGAGAAAAATCGAGTTGGTGATGATGGTGTGTCGTGCAATGCACGGGCATCTTGCTATTTTTTGCATATAAGTCCAAACAACACGTGAACCACGGTCTTTGAGCACGGTTAAGTAGTCGTTCACGCTCGGGCATTGAAGTTTGTAACTATTTTAGATTAGAATATACTACTACTCCTCCGGTGCTAGTAGTAGGCGAGTCTACTCTACTACTCTACTCTAGCAAGCTAGGGCATAATCTTGTAGTAGGTCATGTAGGGAGTACCGATCTTGTGATCACTCAAGCAAGTTATGCGGCATCGATATGACCCTCGCTGCTGGTATGTGTCTCGTAAGTCAAGCGGCATGCTGTAGTCATCATCACTGTCCACTTCCGCATGCACATATTAAGCTTCTCCATCTTTGTCGGGACATAATCTCGTCAAGCTTCCATCCCCGCTAAGCGCCTCCCCTCGTCGAAACCCAAGCACTAACAATGGCGAGAACCGAGCAGCGTCCGCGAAAGAGTGGCTGGAATTCGCTCCCCACAGAGGTAATCAAGCTCATTGTTTCGCGTGTGGACAATCTCAGTACCATGCCGCTCACCATGTGCTCGTCGGGGCTGTACCGTTTACTCAAAGCCCACAAGCCGGAGCTTTTTAAGCCAGATCCTTGCTTGCTGATGCCGCCTGATCTTCAGAAACAGCGTGTCACGCAGCATAATGATCGTAAGGTGGCGAGCATCAACCCCCTTCACTGCGATATGATCCCAGTCAGCCTCAGCTACATTAACGGTATGTACTTGGTCGGCATGAACACGTCTTGGATGGTGCTCGTCGACGGTCACGGCAGCTGGATGCTCGTGGAGGTCTACACCCAGCGATTGATCCCCCTTCCTTCCGATTAACACTGCCTTTGCTTTGGCACATGGCCCGAGAATACTCGGAATCTTACGGTGGCCAACATGATACCAAGTTTGATTTGCTCAAGGTTGTAATCTGCCAAGTGCCCACAAGATCTGTGAATTATAAAGACTTGAGCTAATTGCGTTCTTCAACGCCGTCTCGCCTATCGA